>JAHZNF010002188.1:0-17841 GCA_027744215.1 Troglopedetes dispersus
AAGTGGACAGGTCAGAAGGTAAGCGGTAGTAACAATAAACACATGGCCAAATTCTCTCAATTTTTCCACTCCTTTTCCCCTGAAAGAATCATTTATTTATTTCGAAACTCAAGAGAGAAAAAAAAAATACTTTTAGTTACTAAAAAAGAAACTACCTAACATTGTAGCGAAAAGTAAGTGTAGCATTGATCCACATAAATGAAACATATAATGTGTGACCTAGTGTGGCTATATTTACTCAGAATGGAGCATTTTCTACTGGATAAATGGAACTTTTTTTCATGCTTAACTACATGGATGGATGCAGTTGAAGTTATTTTTTTGTAGTAGCAGAGCAAGAAAAAAAAACTAAGTAAGTACTCGTAACAGGTCATCAATTATCCATGAAGGCCCCACAGTGTGCACGTTCTCCACTTTTCCTTAGGTCCATATTATGTAGGTATATTGTACACACGAGCGAACTTTTTTTTCCTTTCCTTGTCTTGTTCCATCCATAACAGTAAATGTCAAGTTGGGAAAGTTTCATTTTCATCTCGTTCCCTCCACTTTCACTTGTTTTCCTTCGTCCACTTCTTCCAGCAAACTAAAAATATAAGTAACTACCACCACCAGCATCCAGAAGACAGGAATTGAGGGTGTGCACACAAGAAAAGATAAATAGGGAAAAAAGCAAAACTCTTCCTTCTGTATGTGTCGTTGTAGTTGTCAACGAAAGGAAGTGGAGGGAACAAAAAATTAGAAAAAAAAACGAACGCAAACATTTTGGATTCACATTATTACCAAATACTAACCCACCCAACCAACCCTGCACCAGTCACCGGCTTGTTGAACAATAAGCAAGGAGCATCCAAGAAAAGAAAGAAAAATTAGGAGAGAATATGTAACTCGAAGTTGGAGGAAGGAGGAAAATAGAGAGAAGCAAAGAAAAGTTATTTTGGCTCAAGGACAAAATAATAACTCCCTTTCATCTTTTCCGCTGTTGTTATTATTGTTGTTTCTTTTTATTATTACTCTCGTTTCCCGCACATTTCCGCAGGTTATCTTACAAAAAATTAAGTAAGCTAGTCATATCCATATTTTGCTGTTACCATACTTATTAGTTCGAGACAGTGGAGGAGGATGGTTTAGGTAAATAAAGGAAACGAACTGAAGCAGTGTCTTTTATTATTGTTATTTTTACTGGATATTTGTTCTATTGAAGCTGTGCAGAGTAAATAAGAAAGGGAAGCTTATTATTTTTCCTTTCTCAACCTTTTAATATTCTAGGCTAAACTAGAATACCTTTCGGGAAGGAGACTGTGCTTGCGTGGAAACATCGGCAGGAATAACTGGCTCCAGATAAAAGTGGAGCTAGATATTTAGGCCATGTTCTAGGTTTGTGCTGGAAATACTACCTTAACTTGTGTTATGAGCTCCTCATTCATTTACTTCTCCACAAACCAACTTTTCCATGTTTTACCAGTTCTCTTTGAAAGACTTTTATCAGCTTCCTTTCAGTACTGCACACTTATGAAATATTAACTCAAAATTGTCTGCACTTTTACCTTCCACCAATTCCATATAACTCTGTTGACCTTGCGGAGAAAATGATTGAGCATCTAGTAAATGCTGGATACGTGCTGTAATCAAGATACATCTGCAAATAGTTGCCAAAATTTTAGCTACGTTTTTTAAAACATGAAATAAGCTTTCTCATTTTTTGAAAGTGGAGCACCACCGACGAAAAGTTGGATATAATGAGCCATCAGGAAAACTGAGTATGATGCTTTCGTGGTTCAACTGATACCAAACAAGAAAGTTTCGGAACAAGAGTGAGTAAACGAGGGAAGATGATGAAGGAGTGTGCACAAGGAAATACTCGCATCGTCCCAATTTATGCTTTTCCCATTTCGTTGACACTGATTCAAATGGATTGAGCCCCTTCAGGGATTTGTCCCATTTCTCACTTCAGACACTAAAGTAAGTTCTTACGTGTGCGCTTGGAAATCTGAGGAAACTCACGTTTTCCTATTCTCCCAATTTTCTCGAACCATTACGCATTCTGTTGCAGAAATGGGGAAAGAGCAATGTAGACAAGAAACTTGTATTGTTCCAAAAGCCAAAAAATACACATGTGTGAGGAAAGGCACACAAAATTGAAAAATAAAGGGTGAATGTAATTTCCTTCCACTTGCAACACTGATGTCCCTAAACAAAATTCCCTCCAGTAAATATCCTCCTTTCCCTGATAGTCCTTTTTTGTCAAATATTCTTTTGCTCTTTCCAAGATAAAAAAATTGGTACACTTTTAGGTCCTGAATCTCCCATTTTCTCAGGATATTACGGACACACTTGGGAACTTGCCTCTACCAACCCAATTTCGTGTTTCCTTTATGCATTCATGATCTTTGAAGAAAAGTTTTAAAAAAATTTTGCAGGTCCCGGACCGCCAAAATTGCTCCTTTGTAGTAGTAGCTACAGAAGTGAAAGTTTTCCACTACTTTCTCTGAACTTTACAACTTTTTTTGCGTGAAAATGATAAAGGCAGAATTGCAAATCAAGGTGTGCTGCCAAATGTCAGAGGGCGAGGAGAAAATTTGCGGAGATGCATGATATCACACGTTATCATAAAGTGTAATGTTCACATGTTATATGTATGATGATGGAAACGACTTTTGTCTGCACACATCACCCTTTCTCACCTTGTGCTCCTTTTTGTATTCATTACAATATTTGCACTTTGTGCACACACCAATTTAAGGTGGATCTACTTTCACCTCGTGTGCCTTCTTTCCCCTTCACACTTTCTTATCTGTGTGCATAATATGCATATCAGGGAGAAGGAAGTTTGTTGAGAAAGAAAAATAGAGAAAGGAAATGGCATTGAATTGCAAAGTGGAAGAAACGTCGGGTGAGTATAAATTTAATTTTATACATGAAAAAACACATGTCTATCCATTTATTACGGTAATATAACTTATGATTCATAAATATCGGAGCTGTCTATAACAATTTTTTTGTGTTAGGAAAGAAAAATATGAGAATTATACGAACTTATCGTGACATAAGTTCATTTGTTACAAAGATGGAAGGAATCGCGCGAGAAATGTTTCATGTGTGCCAAAAGAAGATGTTGTAGCTCAGTCGTAAAATATTCTGGAATAATAATAGGACCCAGCCCGAGAAAAAAAGTAGTTCAACCAGCCACTCACTCACTCAATATCACATACGCTCCAGAAAATAAATTTTGCGAAAAAAGAAGAATCCGACACCACATGGATTTCAAATTGGAATGGTGTGGAACAAAGAAAAAGGGAGAAACGAGAGAATAAATAGAAATTGAGGAAAGTTTCACTTTCTTCCTCAACACAGTTTCAATAAATATGAGGAAACGTGTGTGCATTATGATGAGGAAGGAAATTGTGGTTGAAAACAGATTTTTTTTTCGCGAAAATGGAAATGAAACTGGAAACGATAATGCATTCAGAAAAAAATATGGTAGCATGCTGAGAACCATTTTGCGCACAATTTTCACTACACATATCATCAACATTGTGTCATATAATCATCACCACAAAAGAACACGGGCAGAAGAAGGAGACGTTGACGAAGGCAATTTTGTTTACCGAGACAGAACTGCGATATGAAATGCCGATTAGGTTGATGTCTGTCGCAGTGGCAGATGCTGTGTTCTGTCTACTCTTCCACATTTTTTTTCTCATGTACCATTATCGTCCTCTGCGAAACTATGCGTGGAATTTTATTTATGTTTAGGAAATCTTCTCTTGGAGGAAGTAGAGCAGAGAGAAGCATGCAACTTTACGTAGGAAAAACGACGCGATACATTTTTGCACACAAAATAATAATGCTAAAAGTAGATGCATTCTTCAAAGAAAAATATAATAAGGTGACGTATTTACGTCAGCGAAATTTTCGCCAAGTGAGACCATGTTAAATAGGCATTAAAAATATAGTTTTCTGGAGCAACCTTCAAAAACACATGACTGATGAATACGTGTGTCCGGAGCAGAGAAAATAGATACATACCTTGTATGAGTTAGAAACGGCATTCCAAAAAACAAAAACTATTTTTGTATATTAATATTAGAAACACTATAACTTTGACACAATGTCTTCTATTATTTATATTTTTAGCGAAAAAAAACTATAAAAGCTGGCATGCTAGAATAAACGATGGGGAAAGTAATATGAAACGCTAGCGTCTGTCCATCAAACTTTCTTCGAAGTTCTGCCTCTTGTTTTCTGCTTTTATTAGATTTGACAGAAATTCCTTTAATCTGCCACGACTTTCTTTTCTATACACCATTCCACGGAATTTGAGGAATGCTCTGAACATTTTGCTTTTTGATGGGGGTAATTATCGAATAATAGGAGTACGTGGAAGTTATTATTTGTGACATATTTTCCCCCTTTTGATGTGACACACATTTTATAAGTTAAACTGGAGCGATTTACTCATTATTGAAGAGAATTTCCAGGAAAATATTTTAGCTCATGACAGGAAGGATTAACATGACCATTACGATAACTGCTTTAACCTTCCTTTGTCGCAGGATACATGTAACCTCGGAATTTTAATGGCATGCTTATTCTTGGATTTATGGATGCTTCAAAATCGATCTGGTATAAAATAGAAAATATGTTCTTTATGTGCAGCTTTCTGACAACAAAATAAAAGGAAAATGGAGTGGGAAAACATTATAATAAAAGGGGGCTATTAGAATAAAGCAATTTTCTTGAGTTTGTAATAAAAAAAATTTCAAAGCAGATGCGACCATTGCTCATTTCACCCTGTAGAATATTAAAATATTCAGGAAAGGCATCAAAGGGAAAAGTGACCATTAGACTAAGTCTTAAAAGAAACATTTTAACATACATATATATGTAGATTGTTAGGAAGGGGTAAAAACATGAAGCACCTAATACATATATATTATCTACAATGTTTCACATTTCTACAAAGTGCAAACTTGAGATAGCAAGTGTAAAAGTATATTATGTGAGATATAGTCACTGCTAAGGACAGAGCCGCGTTGCCACCAGGCTTGAATATAAGGGGCTTTAGGTTACGTGAATACTTACTGGAAATAATGTGAAAGTCTCGCAACACGGGAAGACTCTCTTGTTACTCACCGTATATTAGGTGAAAGAATGACAGCTAAAATTGCAAAATTATTTGGTAAAAAATGCTGATTCATGAAAAGTTTGTATGTCAAGGTTACTTGTTTCATTGAAGCTTTTGCACAGGAAAAATTGCTGACTGGAATAACATGCCCCATTTTTTTCACTCACAATCATGCTTTGAGGATACTTGTTTAAAAAAACTGTGGCTGCGCCGGGAATCGAACCCGAGACTCTCGTAAACTGTGTGACAGTACTAAACAGGGCGGCCTCAGTAGCCAAGGGCATCATATTAGCAAACGAGATTTATTACAGCTGTAAAGTATAGTTGTAGTCTTAGTAAATTTTTATATTATTACGGCTGCAAATTAATCTTTTCTAGACCTTCATGCCTCCTTCCACGTTTAGTCTTGGGTAGTGGAAGATACGAAGCCATAGTACTCAGTCACAAACCATTCGAGCATTTTACCACTAAACTACGCACCCAGTTGCAGCAACAAATTGTTATGAAATTTCTCAATTACATATAGGTCCCTCCGATTCTTTTCAATAAAATATTATGCATATATTTCAGTCACGCTGTCAATCGGCAACTAAACTACGTGTAGTTAACCAAGTATGGACGACAAGGAAGAAAGGATTTTATTTTGTTCTTAGAAACAGGAGTTTTAACTAAATAATACTAAATAGTTTCTGATACAACGTCTGACTTTGTGATTGTGGAGATAAAATCCACAATCCATAAAAGTTTATGATTTACTGAGCCTGAATTGAAAAGAATAGTAGATGCATAAGTTACTGAACTATTCTTTAATTTCTCACTTTCCCCAAACGAAAATGAAGCATTATATACGTCATCGGTAAAGGACCAGATTTTTTTTGTACAATTGATGGATCCATCAACAACATTTTTATCGCATTGAAGCCATGCTCTTTTCAGCACAAGAAAATGTTGAACAAGAAAGTGAGATGTGTTTCAAATGAGCCTCAAGAATAAGACTGCTCAAGAGGAAATGGAAAACGATCAATTTTATAGACATGGCGCAAAATAGATACCAATGCTAATGCCAATATCCTCTTTCTCGTAATGCGAAAGAAGAGTGGCTTCAAGAAAAAAAAGTACTAAAAAATTTTTTTTTCCTGTGACTATTTTTTTCTCTCGATTTTAACATCAATACGCTTTCAAACGAGACGCTTGACGTGTATACATTCCCGACAGCGTCTGTCGGCTATTTTTTGTCTGGTGTTGCTGCTTTTGACAATCACTTTTTTTNAGACGCTTGACGTGTATACATTCCCGACAGCGTCTGTCGGCTATTTTTTGTCTGGTGTTGCTGCTTTTGACAATCACTTTTTTTTGCTAGTTCGTCCCGAAGCTTATTTAGGCTTGACGGTTTTTTCTATGAGGAATAGAATTCCAGGCTACAAAAAAAGCGGAGATGATGCTCTTATCTTCTCTCTACTTTCCTGTCTGCAACGAACAAGACTGAATGGCAAGAAAAGAGCAGAGCAGTCATGCAAGGCAAGAAAAAAAGTGATGAGTTTGATGGGAATAGTGCTCCAATACACAAAAAAAGTGTTCGATGGATGTGTGCTTTTTGACTTGACTTTTCGGTTCGAAAACTGATCAGATGACGATCGTATGTAACATGGTCGGGACAAAAAAATGTTGATGGTATCGAAGATGATTTTCAGTTCAGAGAGTTCAAGTAAAAAAAGGCGTGAACTCTAAAAAAAATTGGTTTACTCACTCATTCATTCTCAGATGTGTGCATTTTGTTTGCCAGTTCCACGATTTTAGTGCCACTCAGTCACTGACTGGCTGACTTGACTTGTTTTATATTTTTTATACTGATTGTGTCTGAGACACTGTGTCTTTTGTGATGTTGTTAGGTTTGTTGAATGAACTCTTGTTCGATTTCACATTTTCGCATCCTTGTTTTCTTCAATTTTCCTGAAAAGATGGATGTGGAGGTGGTGGCTAAAAGGAGAACGTGACTTTGCTCTATTGTCTCTAAACAATGAATGCTACTACATATAACGCCTCCACCACCATAAAGAAAAGTGAAGTATCGTGTTTTACAAGTTAGGTTTCTGTAATAAAAGACACATGGAGCATAGTAGTTTGTTGTGTTGTAGTAGCAAGCAAGCAATCAGTCAAAAGGAAGAAAATTCGAAAACAATGGAGACAAGTTGGATGTGTGTGAAACGGAAGAAAGTGGGAAACAGTTTTCCTTGTTTATTTTGCTGAAAGGAGTCACGCTGGTTTTGCTGACGATAGGAAAATGGCAAGTGGCCAATTGCCTAGGATTTCCCTCTATATTTATGCTTTCTTCTCAATACACATTTTGCCAATACAACACATGCATTCAGATGGGACACAATGTGGTCTTATCTGTGAAGAAGAAGGAAGTGAGAGAAATTCAAATAAATAAAACTTTCATTTTATCTGAGAATCTAGAAAGAAGTAGTTTTGTGTCGTGGTCGTCAGTTGTGAATTCACATCTGTGAAGAAGATGAAGATATTTTATGTGTCACATAGATCTATAGAGTGTGTCTCCTCACTTGGGAATGACTTTGAAATATTCAAAGTCGCACGAGTCACATAAATAAATTTACATGACAAAAGACATCTCTCAGAAGAAGCACACATTTTCCTAGAAAAAAAAGCAGCTGCTCTTCTTGAAACACATTTTCGTTTCTAGTTTTGGTTAGCATATACTTTTGGTACATTTATGAATCCTGACGTGCCCGCGTGTGAACGTGTGCAGAAAAGTGAAAACTCATTTTAAAATAGTTCGTTAATGGTGCGCCATAGTGTAGTCGGGAATTAATGACCTATTTCGCTCGTCATCATTTTGTGGAGAGGGAAGTTTAATTTGTGAGTTCCCTCTTGTGTACTAATTGCGTTATAATCAGTAAGTGATAACCGCGCAGGTCATATCTAGCGCCAGCACGACCAATAAAAAATATTTTTCTATGAGCATCGTGCTCTGAGTAGAATATGCTTTTATGGAGAACTTGTGATTGTGGGTTGGTTCTATTTTTGATGGGCCATGTTCTCTGGGAAAAATTAGTGTGGACTACTCTGAATACAAATGTTGTGGTCAAGTTTTGTTCTTTCTCGCTCACTCCAGCATTTTTTTTACTCAAGTATGATGTGATAACAACACATGCATAGATAATATCTTCGTGTTCCCATTTTCACGATGATGCTCAAACTTTCTCTCTCTCACTTTTTTCCCTCTTACGTGGAAATGGAACAAAATTTGCACATTCAGGACAAGTCCAAACGTAATATTAATGAACTTTACCACACTCGCACGTCCACCATTTTTTGTCCGACACGTAGAAAAGGACTCCATGTAAGTTTGGCCTTTTATAAGTTTTTACTACCTGAACTAAACCTCACATTTTCAACAAACAAATGCTGCTCATGTGAATCTGACAATGTGTGGTTGGGAAAGAAGTGGACATTTTGCAAATTGAAGAATATTAATGAAAAATGAATAATTTTCGCTCTCATACAAACTTCTATTTTGCACACGTTCTCCTGTGTTTTTTTCTGTGGAAACATAGTTTTTCAGGAGTGTGTTCCAATTCTCTTTTTACCTTTCTCGCGGAGCGACGGGGTAGATAAAGTGAAATGGTTAGTGGTACAAATTGAATGACGTGGATATAGTATACTAGTCCTATTTGCAAATTGCCTCTTTTCTTACCTCCTTCAGCTATTTTCCAAAATAGATGGAAAAGGTACATGCATTTTTAAAATACCCATTTCTGGATTGAGAAGGCACGCACTTTTTATTACAATTTGGATTGTAACAACAGGATCTATTGAATGGAACAAAGAAACTCATTGAAACCACCGAGTTTTCGCGTGTAATTTTGAATTGTTTTTTTTAGTTCTGCGTTCATAGTTTTACATACTCACAGATGAGATTTTAATGGGATTGTTAACCTCGTTTGAAACTCTGAAAAGTACATTCTAAATATAGAATTGTTCTAGAATAAAACAAGCAAACAAAATAATGCACAATCAAAGAAAAAATAGAAGGTGGAGGATCACCTGCCTTCTGCAATATTGATAGCTACTAATTGCTAATCCTGGATAAAATAGCAAACTTACAGTCGCTAATTTATATATTATATTGGAACTTGGAATTTGGTGGAAAAAGGAAAGCACATGCATGGTTGCTCCCATCCTGAGAAAGTAAGCCACTACAGTCTTCCGAGACAGCACAAAATTTCACACTACGCATGCGTGGTGTGTTTGCTTCCAGCATTTTTTGTATTTTTTTTCATTGCTCAGAAAAAAAACTTCCTGCATTGTAGAGCAAGTCGAGTGAGATGAGGGGAAAAATGAGGGCAAGTGGCAATCATTTCGAGTCTCTGGCGGAAAAAAACAAGTACGGGAAAATATACTATTTATGCATACACAACAGGGATTTTCAGGAGTTGTCTTCGTTTTTTGCTTCGTTAACGCTCCTTCAACTTGCTACGCATGTAAATTTCTTGATTGCCACTAAATTCGGCAGGTGTTGTGAGGAGAATACTATAAGCTAAATAGAGGAAGAAGCAACGACCTGAAACTAGCCCACGACTTATCCTGCAGCAGGAACAATAGATATTTTTTAACGATTTTGCTTTTTAGCCTAGGATTTTTTTGTGTCTTTTTAACTTGACTTCACCTTTGCTGTCAGCGGCAGGAGGCTTGAAGGAAATAACACGCATGTTTATGGACACATACAATTACAAAAGAGGTTGGTCGTTACCACAGTCAGAGAACAATTTCCTCCAGCTTGTCACAACCAAAATTCGGTAATGTTATGCTGTCACAAGGATGTTGCAATATGTATGAGTGGGTGACTGGTGTGACCTTGTTCCAGGTTGTTTGTTGCAGGCTTGCTGCTACTTTGTTGTGTGGCTTGTTTATACGGTTTCTCTCCTGTGGGCAGAGAATGGAGTTAAGTTGACAAGTTTCTGTGATTGGTGACCTCATGGAATTGGTAATTTTGTGGAGCATGGTTCCTGACAGATGATGATGATGGAAATGACAAGTTATAAAATATATAATGAGGATGCTATCAATAATTAATTAGCTTCTCGCACGCAAGCAAGGGTGTTTCAGGAGCATAATATTTTTCAGCCAATATTAATTAATTGCTTTTTACTAATACTAATAAGTGAGCTGTCTAATTTTCGTGCCTTTTGCTATATTATAATTTTAACTCGTCTGGGACAATAGTGTCAAAACGAAATTATTAAAATTTTGCAAGCTCTGTCAGCCAGAGTTCATATAAGATTTTGTAACAAGTCAGAAATAAATATTTCACGTCTGTTTTTGACGTCGAATCAACAAATAGTTACTACTGCAGAATATACTGATCATTCAGGTTAAGTTAAAGCTTCGTTGTGTGTTACAAAAAGTATAGTAGATGTGCGTTGTTATTTGCAATAAGAGACAAGAGACAAATGACTATCTGTATAAATACTGTCCCCTCTAATTTTCTGTGACGATCTCACGTCTTAGCATGTATTCATTGAATTCTATTCAGTGTGCTGCTGCTATAATAAGATATGACGAGCTTAGCGCCGCAGAATGTATTCAAAAATAATAATTTTCAACTAATGGGATATATTTTGAGAATTTTTCAGTATTTCACAGTTTTCATTATTTTGAACCGCTAATTTCCCTCTTTATCTGATCACAAGTTCAACTTCAGAGAAACTTGTGTTAAACTTAAATCAGTTATTCATAGAACATCACAGAGCTGTCACAAATAATCCCGTTGTTTTCTGACCTCATCACTAAAACAAGATCAGTCATATAAAGTAATTATTATTAAAAGTAATAATTTGACATTCCAGGAAACACGGTGTCACTCGCTTGCATTTTTTCAACTGACACCAAACGAACAAAATCCGTGGGTTCTCAAGTTTCCCCAAACATGTACTTAAATCCTAGCTCTGCATGCATCAACTGTATTTGAAATCTGAGACCCTTTGTATAGTTTTTGGAGACTAATCTCCGAACTCTAGAGAAACCATTAAGTAGGGAGGCAAAAGACCCCAAACTTGCATGCGTCAGAATACAGATATTCCGGATGAGCAGCTATCTTGATCACTTTCGCTCATAACATTTTGAACAAGGAAAGAGGGAATAGAGAATCCCACAAAGTAGCTAACTTATATTCAAAATCATTTACCATGTCACTACCATTATCGAACTACAACTCACAGTAAAAATTCAACGGGAAGGGATACTGGAAGTTTCCTTAAAAATATAATGAAT
This sequence comes from Troglopedetes dispersus, assembly GCA_027744215.1. Lineage (NCBI taxonomy): Eukaryota > Metazoa > Arthropoda > Collembola > Entomobryomorpha > Paronellidae > Troglopedetes > Troglopedetes dispersus. The sequence goes on from JAHZNF010002188.1 coordinate 11,417, forward strand.
TACGCTAGTTAAGCCGCCTGAAAAAATATGTCTACCTTGTCACTCCTTTCACTCATTCATGTTGCCGATAAGCCTAAGAAACGTCTAGGAATGATGGCTGGAGAACGCAATTTTTCTTATCTTCCATGTCTATCGATTTTCTCGACTTGCGCTAATGAACTCGAAGGGAGAGAAAAAATGTGGAAAGGACTTTGATACAAAAAATGCTATTTTTCAACTTACAATCCTGCCTTCCTGTCAACATGTAATGTAATATTATATATTTCACGGTGAACTTTACTTTATCCAAATATAAAAATCTGTCAATTCTCGAAGTCTAAAATAATGCTTGGACTTATTTACTTCTTGGAAGTACATCTTATTTGGCATACTAGATTTTTTATATCGACTTGCTTCCTGTCGACGTCGGAATTGGTCAATGTAAGAAAAGGTTTAGAACAAATCTTCACTGGTGTGTCACAGAAGATAATAATTTGTTACAGAGCTTAGTTTTACGGGAAGCATAAACCTACTCCCATAAATTTGAGTGCATTTTTTGATAATTAATAAAGCAAATCCTATCCTTTAAACGGTTCTTGCGTGCAAATCGACATTGAAAACCAAAGAAAAGGATTACTTAGAATAAAATAGCATTGTCATATATTATTTCTAAAAATGCTATGTCCCCTTCCAAACTGACATCTGAATTTTCTGGTTAATTTGTTTTAAAAGAAAAGGATTACTTAGAATAAAATTGCATTGTCATATATTATTTCTAAAAATGCTATGTCCCCTTCCAAACTGACATCTGAATTTTTCTGGTTAATTTGTTTTACAGATGGAGGTCCAGTGTCACAACAGACGAAACCATGGAACGGTGAAGAGATTTTCTAAAAGGAGCTTCTGATCGTCTTTTGCCTGAGACAAGTTAAACCAGAAGAGCTAACCAGCTTTCTTCATTAAACCAACCTTGCAAAACGGCAGCAAGAAAAGGAATAATATATAAAAAAACTTGTCAGCAGCAGAAGAGCAGTCATGACGTGGAGTGTGGTGGAGGATGGGAGTAATACTCCTGATGCCTCGGTTCTGTACCACTCCCAACACAGCAGCACCACGTGCAACATGTGCACACGTGACAACCGTAAAGAGCTCACTGGTAAAAGTTTCCGAAGAAAAAGTCACATTAAAGGAAAGAGAAGTCGAGGAGGAGACGATAATGGCATCATCACCAAAGTTTCACCAACTTTCACAGACCATGGCACATCACCAGTTGCCATCAATATGGACAACTTATCGGGTGTAGGCAAAAGTCGCAGTACGACGAAAAGAAGCATATGGGCAACTAAAGAGGAGGGGGATGATTGTACCTCTTCAACTTTGAACGACTTTAGAAATGATAATTATGATGACTCGCTGTCTTCTTCGATATTCCATACTCGTTTATCGAGCAAAGTTGCCTTAAATACCAATTCCAGTTGTTGTAATGAACCTCTTCCTTCACCTCCACGACGATCATTATCAAGAAGACTGTCCTTTTCCTCGTCATCATCATCCTCGCAAATGCTGTTGTTCTTACTCATCTGTAGTTGGAACCTTTCCAGCACGTCTTCATTTTGTCCTCCGTACTGTGACTGTGATGATATCGCGTTATCGGTAGACTGTCATTCGGCAAGTAACCTGAAGGTGGTGCCAATATTTCTCAATCCCCAAATCAAGTTTTTATCCCTCTCGCGAAACCAGATAAAAGACATTACCATGTCCCTCCAGTTCTACAACGAGCTCCAACTTCTCGACATTTCTCACAACAAGTTGGAGTCTCTGGGAAACACGAACTTTGAGTCATTGAAAAGTCTCCACCTTCTCAACGCCTCGTACAACTCAATTAAGACCCTCGAGAATGGCGTGTTCACTGGATTGAGTCATTTGAGGGTGGTCGACCTGAGTGGCAACCAGTTGGAAAGGATTGACAGGGAAATTTTTTGGAGTTTGGGGAGCATCAAGGAAATCGTTTTGGATAAGAATAGACTTGAGACTCTGGACTGGGAAATTTTTCAGGGACTCGACACACTCGAAAGAATTAGTGCAAAGTTTAACTTTATTCAGGTGATTGAACCGAGCAGCAAGCTTGGCTCCGGCTGCAGGCGGACTTACCAGTTACAATGCTAATTACAATGCTGAGAAGTTTAATAGTAGTGGTAATAATAATGACAACAATAACAGCAAAGTCACTTCAGATGGCGGTGCTCCCAACGTTCCAAATTGGACGCTGAAGAACGTCCGTTCCTTAGACTTGAGCTCAAACCAATTAACCCGAGTGAAGGATTACGGTCTGGCGATATTCGGGGCACTAAGGGAACTCAGTTTGTGTTGCAACTACATCCACACTTTGGAAGACAGAGCGTTTGTCTTGTCTTCTTCAAAGAGCAGTCGGAGTGGTCTTCTTGAGAGACTCGATTTGAGCCAAAATCGATTGGGCCGTGTGCCCACCGAAGCGTTGGAGAAGCTTGGGTCAACCCTCCGTCAATTAGATCTCTCCTCGAAACCGGATTTCCGATCACATCCCTAAAAGCGCTTTCAGAGGTCTCCTCCATCTGGAGTCACTCAGGTTGAGTGACAACCCCGACATCGTTTACTTTGACCCGGAAGCATTGGAAGAGAACAGTAACTTGATCAACTTTGAAGGAGACTATTTATCAAATGTGACGGAAATCAGTGCTGGTCTCTTCAAGAATAAAATCTTCCTCCAAAATTTCTCTCTCAAGTATGCCTCCATTTCTTCCTTATCACCAGAGTTTTTCCAGCCACCCGTTGCCGACGTTGTGGGATGTTTGGATCTTACGGGCAACCCTATCGATTGCAACTGCTCTGCACACTCCTTCCATGAGTTTATTGTGGAGAATCTTGGAGCCTCATCTGCCAGTTCATACTCATCTTATGAGTTTGATCAAATCACAGGAGAAAATGGAGGAGGAAATGTTAAGAACGGGAAGAATCACCAAATACATGCCAATGCCTTACGCTTAACTACTACAAATAATGAAGAAAACGCAACTTCCAGGCGGCACTCCAACAACATGGAGGTATCTTCAGAGTCTAATCCGAATTTAATTGGTCAGTCTCGATCCCACTCCCCTTACCATAGTGGAAGCAACATGATAAGCAAAAATAATTTGAGCAATAATAATAATAACCGGCCAAACCTGTTCTACACTCGATGTCAATCTCCAGTGATTCTTTCCGGTGTTCTAATGAAAGACTTGAAACCCGAAGATTTTCAGCACTGTTTTACTCCCGACGACCAGGTGCAAATCATGGTTATCTGCATTGGGGCCGGCATTCTTATCCTGTTATTTTTAACTCTTCTGATAAAACTCTGCTGCATTTGTGGACTGTTCCGTCGTCTTTCGTCATTCTGCAAATCTCACTGTTCCCTTACAAATTGCTGCCATCTTAAACCTGCGAAGGAGAAACAGTCATCTGACAAATTATTCTTTGACTCCATGACCATGGCTTTGAGAAAAGACATGGGTCCTGTTATCCAATCCAACAATTTTAATACGAATATGGGAAATGGAAAATCAATCTTGGAGGAGCATCCTCATCTTCTCTACTATGGTGGGAATCCTGCTGCTGCCAATATTCAACATACTCCGAATGGATGCATTCTTGTTGGCGGAAGCAATGGAGACGTGATCCGGAGCACAGCCACATTGGGCCGAAACGGTAACGGTAATCACCCGATAGCAATGTCAATGGATTATGACGACTGTTATCAGGATGACGATGAGGACGACGATGAAGAGGAGCAGCAGGAGTCAACAGCACAGCAGCAACAACAACAACAACACTACCATAGAACTTATGGTCATAACAATCATCATCTCAGGGGTGAGCGACATTATGCGCCGAGTGAACCCCCTCCTCCCATTCCTGGAGTTCAATTACAGTTTCCAAATCAGGTTCAGTTGTTAAGCAGAAAACAGCATCAGCAGCTGCCCCTCCACTACACTACTCATGGTCATCACCATCACTCACCGAGAATGGGCTATTCTCCCAAGCATTATTCGCAGCACCGCAGTCACCATTCTCCAAAACATTCCCAACCGTTCCATGAACCACATGAGGGCAATCCTCACATTTTAGTGCAATACGAATACCCCGATTTTCCTAGTGTACATCGAGTGAAACAAGTGCCGAGTGTTCTAGTGTAGAGGATATGGTTGATCTTTGATAAGCACTTGTGTTATTATGAGTAAGTAGAAAATAAAAACAAATGTTGTGTGCTTGGTGAGGAAAGTTTTATTGGACAGTTTAGTTATGTAGCAAAATATTTCAAACTCTTGAATTATATTTTTATTACAACCATATGCATATTGTAAAGTATTATATTTTTATGTAAAGATAGGATTGTATGCGTTGGTACGCTCGTGCTTCGGAGCTCCATATAAGCAGGTGTCTGATAATTAGTAAGAATACTATCGTTAGAAACCGTATTATGCACTTCAGGTAAGTGCAAATGTAATTTTGAAATTTTTAAAATATGATGCCAATTACCAATATAATAGGAAGACGAAGATGCCATGAAATTATTAGGCTACTGAGTTCCTTAAACTCTGATATCAAAATTGGCATTTTGTAAATTGAGTTGCATAGTTTTGCTGTGAAACGTTTTCATAAATTCTCCTGTGAATTGAATCCTGTTTCATTAGAAGCGGCAAGGTAGACAAGAAGTATAACGAGAAGTGAGGAAAAATGACAAGTGAGTCAAGTTGACAACCACAAAATAGCGATAAAAAATATTGCAGACATATGATTACTTTGACCGAAAATATGGTTAGTCATGTCATTCTAAGAAATGTAGACGTCCAATCCTACTTAAAAGTATGCACAGATGAAGATGAAATTTAGCGATCATTATGTTGTGCTGTAACGAAAATGCACTTGTTGATTAATTAGATCGCCAGGTAATAATTTATAAGCATCACTTAAATCAGTCAGGTTAATATTGCTGGCTTTGTTAATTGAGAACTATGTACAAAGCTTTATCATATTACGCTCGCCACATATTTTGCACCATTTTAATTCTAGCAATAAACACTTGATAAGCTAAATTCCATAATTTACTATTCAGTCAACTACAACTATTTTACTTTCCTGAAAAAAATTTGTACAGTAATTTATGCGATATGAGTAATAAGATAGATGTACACAGAAATAAAGTTAACTTTAGTCATTAACGGATCCTCTATGTTTATCAAGTAAGTTAAAATTCGTAAGAAAATGTTATTCACAGCAAAGTATACTGCTGTATCTAGATTTAGTACTCTACATGCAAAACATAAAGATTATTTAATTATTTTATGTCCAGTTGCTACTACACAAAGCGTTATTATGTATTTCGCGATAAGAGCTAAACCCAAAATAAAATGGAAGATTTTCCCTAAAATTGTGAGTCAAGTTATTTTTGTGGACAAAGTTTTGGAAGTTAAGAAGCGAGAAATCCTATTATTAGAGCCATCACCATTACCATTATACCTTCCATTCTCAACTTTCTATATTCTTGTTTCAAGGAGCCCATAAAATTGTAGTGGCGCACGTGGCACAAAATTCTCCGACACAAGCCACACATGCCTTCAGTTTTTTTTTATTTCAGAGTCTCTCTTTTTTAACTACCATCCTTCATTTACAAAAGTTTGCTAGAATGTTTCCATAAAATGCATCTTGTACAATAAAAACGGAATGGATAACTATCTCTTTTATTTCGCCATTTTTTTTTGCTTTGGCCAACCACATGAATAGTTAATGTTCATCTCCCAAAAAAACGGAAGCGCAGTTTGAGGAATGTGAAATAGCGAAAGTGAAAGTTTGGAATGAAGCATGCTTTGGCAAACGGTGCTCTTCATTTTGACTGTCTCGGAATTACATCTTACGTGGCATTGCATAAATCATTCTCAATAAAAGTAGCATGTAAGGTTTTTTGTCGAGTGGAATTATGGAAATGTAATCCTTCTCGGAGCACAGGATTTTCGAGTAAAATGGAGCATTTCTCTGGTAAATGTAGATGCTGTCTCCACAAAAACATTTTTGGCCAACAGTTTCGCGGCTCTTCATTAAATAAGCTTCGTTACTAAAAAAGATCCCGAAAAAGTAGAGAATTTTTTTTTGAACAACTCCTTTTGATCTTATGCCAAGATTACACAAACAAGAACATAGTTAAATTGACCGAATCTCCCTGTAGGCCTTCAGAGTGGACATATAATCACTGTCAATCTAAAAATTTCGCAGACCTCTTTTTTCCCTTCGGGTATGTTTTTTTTTGAACTAGCGACAGCAAAAGGAAGGCATTATTTTAAAAGTTATTTTTTACATTTAACATTTAACTTGAAACCAAGTAAAGTGAACAGCCGAAACGAAAAAAATATACTTTAAAGAAAAATAACTTGAAT
>JAHZNF010002189.1:0-11120 GCA_027744215.1 Troglopedetes dispersus
GAAGAACTGGGGCATGGTTTTGTTGTATTACTCGCAAGTGCACATCCTTATTATGTGTCCCGGCGTAACTGCAGGGATTGGAAAATTTTCTTCAAGGTTGCCGGCTAAAAGGAAAAAGAAACAGAAACCCTTTCTCATTTTAAAGAGAATGTATTGCATTCTCATCTGATCAAATTTAGGTCATATAACATTCCAAAATTCCATGAATCGAGATAAAATTCGGTCTTTTATCATCTCAAACATCATTCAATGAAATATGATTTATTAATTTCCTTTCGCATATTTTTTTCTGCAGAAAAATCGACCCGTTCAAGTAAAATCAACGAAACCTGAGATATTGAGGTAAATTTCAAGGTGATTAGCTGGAAGATTCTGTGGGACATAACAAAAAGTAAGTTCATATTTTTTACATTCCTTTTCTTTCACTTTAACAGTATAATGGAGTAAAATGTAGCAACACTCTAAGAAACAGCCATTTTCCAATATCACTCAGTTTTTTACCGGACAGATACATACGGTATACTTATATAAAGGCCAAATATACTATATGTGAAGGAAGCTTATCGTTCCATGGTATTTACCTTTATTATACATGAAACTATATTATTTTCTGGCTAGCTTGTATCGTAGAAGCAGCACGTAGCCATGCGGCTTACCGACATTTCTGCCTATTTTCTTTCACTCGAGCAGTATGTACCGCCCTGCTTCACAAGCCTGTTGAGGAAAAGCATCCCGGTTTCTTGGGAAGTTGTAGTGGTAGCTACTTACACTAAAAGCATTTTGAGAAATCAAGGATCTTGGGCACATTTTGCCTTCGAAAATGCAAATTTCATAGAAATATTCATATTTCCAATTGTTTAAGCAAATGATAAAGCAAAATAGAAGTGAAATAAGTATATATGTGTGGTGAGTCATAATTGTTTACATTATGTTCACACTTGGTTCATTTGAAGTGTTTTAATAGCGTCATGACCAGACAATTTTTATCTTGGTACTTCACCACGAAACTGAGCATTTCCTTCTTTCTGTCATACCAGACTTTATCAAGCGGATATGCAACTTGGATTAAACATAATACCATGTACTGCACTGGATACTAATTGTTATAACAAGATAAAATGACAAAAATAAAAGGGAACAAAGCAGATTCATGGAATTGTTCCACTTATATATCTTTTTTAAACAAAACTGAATGTTTATGCAACGAGACAAGTACTTGAAATGAAGTGCGTGGTGAACCCGGTTCACGATATTGATTAAATATGGAGCATTGTTTCGCATTCAACTTTCATTCCTGAGATAATAATGGTTTATGGTGGATAACTCCTAAATAAAAATATTATGATATTTTGCAACCGATAAAATAACCACGCAGGTCGTTCCTCGTACCCAAATAATAGGATGAACTTTGCTGCTCACGTTCCCACCACTTCAGCAGCCACTATATTTTCACCAAACATGACACACCACGCGCAAGTTGGGAATAATGACACTTGAAGTGACATATGAACACCGCATGTGAGACGTCATTTTCCATCTTTTTTTTCTGCCAAAAAAAAGATTGTCACATGTCACACGGTTCGTCTCAATCATCATTACATGCTACACAAGAAATTTCATATTTGTTCACTTATCATCTTTCTCAAGTTCTCGTAATGTGCAGAGTTTATCAGTTGAAACACTTCCAAGTTATAGATGTCTAGTTCACAGAACCATTGTCTGCTTTTTTAATGAGGAACACTTAAGACATTAACAAAACGCAGTAAACGATAATATTTTAAAAGGCTTTTTCAGAAGCAAGAAATATCTCTGAGACTAACAAACGATGCATGCCATTCCGGACATTTTACATGTTTCTTTAAGTATCAACCCACCTCAACGTTTTTTTATGAATAGAGTGCATAAAACAATGCAAAGTGGTAATGATGCGTGTAAACTGGGATGTTTATGACAGATCGTGATAATAATCAGAAAATATGGTAACTCCACCACCGACGTCATTTTCCCTGAATTTGGATGCACCTCTCAGACCATTGCAAATACTAGAGAATTCGTTGTAGTCGGGTTTGTGCCAGTTTTGTTAAAAATTAAATTTCATTATCTACAGTGATGTTATATTCTTGTATAACCCATGTTGAATTTTTTTTTCCCGAAGGGATTTATAATTAAAGTTGTATTAAAGAGTGTAACATGTGTGCACACAAACGTAACGTGTTCTCTTCCTCTCGTAACAAACAAGACGCCAAGTAAGAAAATAATGCTGCCATAAAACGAAGCATATTTTTTAAGAAAATAAATAAACTGTCAAATTGAATTGTACTATTAACATTTCTTTACATCGTAAATGACCACCATTACCTTCTTCAGGTGGTGGTGATATGAATATCCTTGTGAAGAAAGAAACAATAATAATGTAATATTGATGATTGTGATCTGGTAAAAGTAAAAGAGCAATATAATATTTAATGTAGGCACACACTGCCACTTCCCTATATCTCTGCACATACACAGTTGGTGATGATAATGATAACCCTCACATCGTGTGTATTCTCTTTTTCTGCTGTGGTGTTAGTGATAGTGATGCTACAGATGCTGAGACATTGGAAAAATATGCTCTTAAAACAAAAGCAGCTTGCACAAATACAACGGACTGCTGGTGGTGCATTTACTTGAAAATGAAAATACAAGAGACATTTTGGCATATAAAAGGTCGGGTAAGAAATTCGAAAATTATTTTCAAAATCATTTTGACTAGTCCTTGAATTCGTCTACAAATTTTAAACATAAAAAACGTTACTTCAACTGAAATATAATATGAACTGATTTTAGATTGTGTTGAATAGAATGCTTTCAGAACTTTGTGACCACTGAGTATCACTTCAAACTTTTGTTATGCTTTTTCATAAAAATCATATCTCTATTGATGAGGATGATAAGAGCTTGAGCGGTGGCAGTGCCACTACAATTTTTCACCAGTGTAACTTGTTGCAAATGATGATAATATTGTAGAAGTTGTATACTACTACTACTAGTCGTCCTCATCGTAGCAGTATTAAATGGTGGAAGTCAATGTTTGGATGCACTTGTGTTATTTTTTTTCTTCTATGTGTTCTGTTGTGGCAGTATAAGGGTATAAAAATGTATTTGTTGTACACACAGAGTGTGCAAAAGAGAGATAGGATAGTGATAGAGCAAAGTTGTTGTAATATATTAGGAAGCAGGTTCAACGACCGGATATTCATGGTGTGCAGTTTTTTGCATGATGTTTTCTAATTCAAAATCACTATCCCTCTCTCACTCACTCCGTCGTCTCTCTTTTTTTTTTCTTCTTTTTTTTCCCTTTAAAAAATCCTCTCAGTCCCTAAAATCATATCTTTTGCTCATCTTTTACAAGTCATCATATTATATATGTGTGTACTTTTTTCCTTTAAGAGGACTACTACTATCATCATCCTTCTGGTTGCATATGGGATACATACCTGAGTTCTTTTTTCTTTCATGCTTTTATAATAAAGTTGATAATGTTTGCCATGGTTTTCTGAAAAAAGTATAAACTTTTCTGGGGATTGTCTGACACGTAGTCAATTTTTATTAAAAGTACACACACACCAAAGGTAGTTGAATTCGCCAAATAAATTTGGTATTTAAGCGTGTCAAAATGGATTTTCAGGGGTGACTCGAAAATTACTTTTCTTTTCAAAAAGAAATTTTCAAAGTTTGTGTGTGTATCTCTCTCTCTCCCTCTGAGATTTTCAGAGAGGGACTGAGTGCACATTTGCGTGCAAGAGGAATTCATTGAGAGATGAGGACTTGATTACTATTTTTTTTCTTCAGGTAGAAATTCTCCATTGGAAAAAAATGTTAAGTGGGCTTACCGCATCAGCTGTAAGGTAATAATAACAATGCAACATAATCATCAGCGTCATGGAGCATAAAATATGACGAACAGACTAGATCATCATAATACCATAATATAATGCCACATTCCGCTACGGAGCTGTAGCAAACGAATATAAAAAAGAACAGTCTGGGCTTTTACAACATAACTGGAATATCCACTACTACTTTAATCATCAGCGTCATGGAGCATAAAATATGACGAACATATGTACAATGAATGTTTAGGAAATGCAGTAGTTTCGAGAGGAAAAAAAGAAGTAAATTGCTACTCCGCTGCAAGTGTGTCTTCAGCAGATATGCATGCAACTAACTCACCTGGGCAATCAACCTGCGTGATGCATAGGTTGTGTTCAATCCAGGTCCTTGGCCTGGAACCGGTGAAGCAGTAGCGGTAATAATGGTGCTCAAAATAACGACCAGGTTGGCGACTAGATCATCATAATACCATAATATAATGCCACATTCCGCTACGGAGCTGTAGCAAACGAATATAAAAAAGAACAGTCTGGGCTTTTACAACATAACTGGAATATCCACTACTACTTTATTTAATGGGCAGGGAAATATACACAAAAAAAACCAGTGGTGCGAGTGTGAAACAACCAGCTTTGCTCTCATCTCAGTCCAAAAAGGTTTTTGAGACAGAGTAAGAATTGCAGCCGTGGCAAAAACGTATGGGTGGATCCAGCATCATGAAACGAATGTTTTTCTTTTTTCCACTTGGCTTACTTCTTTTCTACAAACTTTTTTTTGCTACGTCCTCCGTGATGCTGGATAACAGTGCTGCTGGCTAGCTGCAATTCAAGTACGGAAACAATGGACTCATGTTTAGCTTATTGGTAAAGTTGAAGGAAAGCAAAGAGAAGGCGTTGTTATTGTTGATGACGATGATGATGGTGCGCCCGCAGAAGTTTCTGCTCGTTCTGTAGCAAAGCAACACTAACTCATGCATAGTTATATGTACCAAGGCACATGCAAACTGCCACTTAAGCCAACCCAACGTTTCCAAGTAAAAGCGAGGGATCATCCAGTCCCGTTTCATCTAAGTCAGTGGAGTAGTAGTGGAGTTGTTCACACTTGACTGCCACCTTTTTCCGGGATGCAACAAGATTACGCTAGGCAACTCTGAGTGGAGCGAGCGTCAAGTCCTGGTACGTGCTCGAGTACCCGATGTGTGTTTCACCGTGTTGACAAGTGGATCTCGCTTGATCTCCCACTTAACTCGGAATAAAATTGTTTGCTTAAACACTCCGTAAAGCAACCATGAATACTTCATTTTGCAAAATAAAAAAATATATATAATGTGATCCATTCTGCTCAGTTACAGCTTACAGGGTAACGCATCTTGTGGAGCTCAATTGGATAAGGCGAAACATGTTTTTGTCAATCATAAAGCGTAGAATTCAATTCTGGTGTCCATTGTCCCGTCAAATGAAGTGCGTTATCATAAATTAAGCACAATTTTCCAAATAATTACAACAACTTATAACTTCACCCGAAAAATGGACATGTTACACGCTCCCCCGAGAATCATAAATTACTTCACATTTATTCTGAACGTGAAAGTGTGCTTTCAGCGCCCGTATTTTCTACAAGTTTGTTTACCTTTGAATCGCACACTGATGGTTTAAAATATTGATAAATGGGACGGCTCGGAAATTTTTTAATAAAAGTTATCAATCAAGTACCTTCATGCACTGTTTGGAAGCAGACATAACCTGCAATCGCCCACATCTAAAGGTTTAATATAAGCATTCGCTGCTGTAATTTTCAATCAATTTTCGTGCCTACATCATTTGAGTTGCACAAAAATAATTTACCTTCATAAATATATGTAACTAACTGGTAAAGCGCTATTAGCAAAATATATGCAGGACATTATATACCACTTAAGTGCAAAGCCAGTCAAGAATATTTGACCGGAAGTGACCGCAAAGAAGAAGGGAACAGTGCCCTTTTCCCGTCCCTTTAAGTGGCGACGTGATGATGATGACTGGTCTGCTGTTCAGTGAGCCTTTGCTTGTTGCTGATTACCGCTGGTGTGGTCAATTTTTTATTACTCGTAATCATTCTCGTATGATTTTAAACCCGAAATATAAGCGAGCTATATTATGCAACAGTAGAATTTAATGTCGCAAAATGCGTAACAGGATACACACACCATAATATGAGTCTTCAACAACTGGTATCATGAGCACACAAACTTTTAATGTTGCTTTTGGCGACAAAAGAGAAAAAAATGCAAAAAAAATCTAGAAGTAGTCATTATGCATTTTGAGGATTGGTAGCTTCGTCCTAACCAGCATCCAAATAAATGCAAAGTTGTATGAATTATGGTGAGCAGCATTGTATTCAAAAAGTTTGTAGGCATAGTATTTCATTATGCATAAATACACAAGGACTAGAAAAGCAACAAGCAGGACAGGAGTGAAAATGTTTTCAGTAAATTTGAATAATACAGAGCATAAATACACGAGGACTAGAAAAGCAACAGGCAGGACAGGAGTGAAAATGTTTTCAGTAAATTTGAATAATACAGCAATTAAAAGATGCTCAGGACAGGCACTGTTATTAACCTGTTAACGTATCCAATATTTATTATCCTTTAATAACCATCTTTTACAAAAAAAATAACTCTTACTGTCACTGTCACTCATTGTTTCTTCGCATATTTTTTATTTCAATTTCAACGTTCAAGCAATTTTCCTCAAGATAAAATACCATTCAAGATGGCGGATGTTGACTTTTTTCGAAAAAAAGTAATTTTTGACACGAAGGAAACCAATTTGCCTAAATGAACGATCTATCCTTTAATTAAATTATAAAAACGAAATTAATATTTCGAGACTATTCCGTTTCCAAATAAATCTGACATAAATAATATGATGTTCCACTTGATCATGTTGTTTTTTTTAGTTTCATAAAAAAAACTTGCCAAAAGCCATATACCTTTCATCTAGCGGCTGGCAATTCACAATCATTTAAATAGCGCGTCATGCTAGAGTCAATGAGGCGTAGACTCTGCACATCTGACAATCTAGTAGAGACCACAAGTCGAAAAAAACCACAANATTCACAATCATTTAAATCGCGCGTCATGCTAGAGTCAATGAGGCGTAGACTCTGCACATCTGACAATCTAGTAGAGACCACAAGTCGAAAAAAACCACAACTTTCAAACTCATATTTCTCCTGAGCAGAAAAAAAGTGCATTCACATTTGAAATGAATGCAGGCGTCATTTTGTGGATAAGCACTCCCCCAGTTTTATTACCAGAAATGTCTATTCTCCACATCTTTTGCTTGTCAAAACATTATTGTGAAGAATAAACCCGGCCGGTTTATGAGCATCATAACTATTATTGTACTCCTAATGAAACCTTATGTAAAAAGGTTATGCAATTTTTAGCCAAATGAATGCAAGTGTTTGTGTTTTCGTTGATTTAAAATATGTACCTTCTTCTACTGGTTACACACATTTCAGATTGTTTCCCATTGTCATCTCGCTGGAGATAATTATTCAATTTCCTGACTTTCTCGCATGAAATAGCAAATTTTTCAATTCAGCTCGGTTTTCACAAGGTGCCATTTTTCATTCAAGCAAATAAATCAATGATTATCTTGTTAAAACTAACTCCTTCAAATTGTGCTCAGCCTCCATATTATTAGTCTTCTCCAAATTTTTGCATTTGTAACAAATAAATTTGAGGAAATAGAGGAACTGCGAAGGATGAATTAAATTGAGTAGAAGTCCCTTACCAGTAGTCTTGTGCTTCTGGGCACCTGTATCCCTTAATTTGAGTTTTCACATTTTTCTCGCTTTATCATCCGATGAGTCATCAAAAGCTTCCATCATAAAAAAATACTTCCTGCCTGAAGAATGCAACCATGAGCATAATCGTTTTGTTTTGTCGTTAAATCCTTGTGTGACACTTGTGTGAGTGTGTGACCAATGTGAGCGCATCCGAAGACGACGTGCTTGAGTACGCCTTGACTTGAATATAAAAAGTACAAACATAATAGCAACGCCAGTATTTTATATAAACTGGAAGTAGTAATAGATGAGTTAATAAATATTTTTGTGGGGATAATTGACATGGGATACAGTCAGGATATTGAGGATGTAAACTCGCAAGCTGTCGTAAGCCAGGAAAGTTAATACGCTCATATACTATAATCTAATAATAGCCATAAAAACTTAATTGGTTTTCTTAGCCATGACAAAACCGACTGTGTCGGTTTTGGTCTCACATGAAATCAGGAGAGAAGAAGGCACATGCTATTTTCGCATTATAAAATTTACTATTTTTATCTGCACGCCGTGATGGGCACAGATATACCATGCAAAGAGAGTTTACCACTTGGAAGGGATTCAGGAAGCAGCAAAGACTGTTAAACGTCAGCTTTATGATTCGTCAGAGACGTTTTCAATATCTTGGTGCATTTCGAAAACGAAATGGTCCTTAACTTCGCATGATATATGCTGCCGAAAGAGCATATCGAGAAAGAATCAAGTGTTGAGAGACGAAAGCTTTCTTAATTAGGAATTTTGTATTTTAGACCCTTGCAAAAATTTGAATCTACACACTGGAACACACACATTCACATACCTACATACATAATGCTTCAGTTATTATATGGCAGAACTAATTGTGTTTGAGTGGATTCATGACTCCTTCAATGCATGCTTCATTTTTATGCTTTCGTATTGCTCAAGAGATGGATTTCCTTCGATTGCGTTTGCAATAGCAAAAGTTAAAGACCTCGTTAAAATCACACTTTCATTACGCGAACTGTTGTGAAGACTCGCCCTGGACGTCGTAAACCCCATCAACACTAATTTTTATTGCATAGGGATCTTTCACAGGATTTAATTTTCTAATTATCATTAGAGCGTTAACAGAACAGCGGTAGAGAATTATATTTCACTTGGGAGGGTGGTGATTAACCAATTTATCGGAAACCGGCAACCAAAACATCATAGCAAATATATGACGTAAATATTTTTCTTACAAGTAATGTTTCTTTTTAAAAAAATGTAATCTCAAATCCAAAAGATATTTGAGATGTAGGCAAAATGTAGATAGGTATAATTTTTCGCTGAGCTACCGAACGCACCTGGTAAAATAAACCTATTATTATTATCTGTATTTGAATAATAGTGGAGACCGGGCAAATAGGAACTAGTTTTTTTTGTCTGAAGAAAAGGGAAAGGAATCAAGCATAACGGGATTTCACGCAACAGTAGCAAAAATGAAAATAAAAATGATACCTAAGCTGATGATGATGATGGACTCTTGAGATTTAGAAAGAGATATAGATTTATTTTTCGCTCGCGTAAGAGAAGCCATCTTTCATTAAATCATCATCAGCAAAGAGAAAAAAAAACGAGCGGCGAAGTGAATTTGAAACTTTTTTAACCAGAAAGTACGGAGTTGGATAAATATGATGAATGTTTATGATCCTCCTCTGTGAAGATTAAGTGTGAATACCCAAAAAAAAGTCTTATCGGAAATGGCCATGCCATACCACTCGATGGAAAATCGTTTGGCTCTGTTGTGGACTTCGTGACCTCGGTTGTGTTTTTCTAAATTTTGAGAAGCTGATGCCTCCTTCTTGCATTCGATTAATTCGCAAAAGATGAAGTGTGTTGTTACATGTGCACACACTCACATGTGATGATAATCACGAAGACGAAAAGGATAAGAAGTGAGCCTAAGGGAAATTTCTTCCTAATTTTTTACTTCTATGCACACAAGAAAAAAAGTTCCTTGACTTGCTTTGCCTTACATATTGCACTATTATTATTATTATGACGATCGCCATTACCGTCATCATCAACGAAGACGGCGCCCTGTTGTGTGTGTTTCTCTACGGCGAGCAGGTATTCTGCCTGCAACCAAAGAGTTTGGTTGATTGCTATTACTTCAAGCGCATTGTTCTCTGCGGCAGGCAGGCTCACCAGAAAATCCAATCACGTAGAAAATATATTTTTTTTGAGCAACGATCAGCCTCTTCCTCTCGCTTCCTTCCCTTCGACATCATCATCCTCTCAATAATAATATAATTTGACTATATTTTATGAATCGGGTATACTTTGTCAAGACTCTTTTTGGGGAAAATAGGCACTTTTTTATGATGCATTAATATTAATATTCCTTTTTCAAAAGAAAATGATCCTTGCTAGTTTTGCCTGGCAAGTTATGATAATGTGCTTTAGTGGTCGTGTGTCGTGATTCCCGTGTCGCCATAAAACAGTTGACCATCACCAAATTCATCTTCCTCTTGTCGTGCAATCACGAGGCGGCAAAATAGACATGACTTCATCGGGTCAGATTATTATTGCCATTATTGCTTTCCAACATTCCCCAAAATACGTCTTTAAAGGTAAAAGTCGGTCACATTCATTTTCCCCCCGCTTTCCTGTTCATTGACTTATGAGATTTTTCCCTTGTTATCTGATTTTTGTCTCAGTGGAAGAATTTTGAAGTACATTACACAGAACAATGCCAAAAATTCATATTGTATATAAATAGATCATCATCGTTTCAACTCCACATCAAGATTTCCTCTTTTGTCCTCCTGGAAGAACGATGAACTCTAACCTTCCTCGTCGGTGACAACTCACAAGATGATGAAGATGATGAGAAGAGCAATAAAAGTCATTAGAAGAGAAACATAACATTCAAACATTTTCAGTGGAGAATTTTGGTGAAGCACTTTTATCTCAAAAACACAATCCCACGTCCAGATAGAGTGGATCACTAGACAAGTCTAAGATCACGCAAAACCAAGTGAATAAACTCAAAGATAAAGTCGAAGCTTAATCTTGCTAAACCTCCATCAAATGATCATTCTTCCCAGTTAATATTCATGATAACAAACTTATCCATATAACACTTAATTTTTTTTTGTCGACTTACCACCACCACAATATTTATCCTGTTACATACCAGAGATGAGAAGATGACGCGACATAATTATCATATTAGTGTCTCCCTTTTCTACAGCAGAGCAGTATGTATCAAGAACACCACAGTACATTCACATTTTCATGAAGGTGACAAACTTCGACAATGTCGATGTCAAGATGACATTGTCGACAATATACTTTGTAGTATGACGCTATATAGCTTAACATATATCTGTGATAGAACAGTGTACCCTACTCGATTCTGATGATGACGACGGTGAGATTAAATGGTCATGAATCATGTCAGT
>JAHZNF010002190.1:0-51581 GCA_027744215.1 Troglopedetes dispersus
TTATGATTTTAATTAATAAATATAAATCCCTATTACCCAAAAATGAATATTGCAGCCTTCTTACATCTTAGACATCAAACTTCTTGACACTGTTATTCTTTTATTTAACCTATAATTGTTAGGAAAATGTTTCTCCAGAAGTAATTTTAATTGGCGTTGAGATTTTCAAGTGAGAACAAGGCTATAATAAGTTCGGAGAATAAGATAAAGAAATTGTTTCACCTGCACCAACACAAATCCACAACAAGTCAGTTACAAGAAATGGCTGAGGTTTCCTAGTCCTCTACTTCTCCACCTAATGCATCACATGCACTATTCTCATGTACACATGTAACTTTATTTCCGATCTAACTTTCAAAGTGTGAACATTCACTCCTGCACCGAAGGAAAGGCTAGGCAGAGGAGCAGCATTTACTTATCAAAAGTGAATGAGCGTATGAATGAACTCCTGCAATTTTGATTTAATGCGTTACACAGTTTACATTATGTTTGCTCCATTGCCTTCATACAAACTTCCAATTTCATTCCATTCCTCCTGTTTAGAGAGAAAATCTAACGAAAATCTATTCAAATCATTCTACCTTATTGCTCCACGCTTTTTCCTATCATGTAGTATATATATCTCACACAACACACAAAAGGCCTCAAAGACTGGAATTTATTCCTGTTCCACGCATTCCACTTTTTTTCTATACAAATCTATTTGATGTGATCACACGCGTCACACTCGGCGAACACAAAGATTATTGTAGCGCCGAGTGAGGCAAGCATGCACCTCCATCTCATTCAAATAACGTGCTTTCTAAATATTACACACACCTTTGAATTATGTAGATTGAGTGGGGAGCAGAAGAGTGCACCCACACGCGCTATAATTTTCCCTCCTTAAATAATGCACAAACATTCCTAATATCGATTCTCAAAAATGAATAAGAATGTTTTTTCTATGTACGAGCTTTCCGCACCGTCTACCTCGCTGATGACGTGACACTGCGTTTTCTTTCTTTTTTTTTCACGGGGACACACGCACCAAAAATAAAATTATTGTGGAAAAATGTATAAGAAAGTTATTTTAGAGCTCTCCCCTTTTTTCCAGCAGAAGTCACTAACAAAAAAAAACGCAACCACAGGATATAATTGTGTTGTTGCCTTCATAAATGGAGGTAAGGAGCCTCTTGTAAAAGCAACTTGGGCATTTATGCATTTTACTCCGGCGGTGCGTTTTTATATTATTTTTTATTATTTTCTTCAGAAATGGATTCGGTTACTTTTCTCCATCAAAAGTAGCGATCACCATCGTCAGTGCGGCCGCCGTCACCCTTTTTTGAGAAAGAAAATACTTTTCTAAATGCACATTACAATTTTATCCTTTGTCACTTGATTCACACTCATCTCCTCCAAAGTCACAAACATAACACAATTCAATTCGAGAAATGCCGATTCCCCGCCGGGAACCACATGCATAATAAATATGGGCATTATTATTAGAGGGTGCTTTGTACTCACAAAAGTTTTACAGCCGTCACCGCGTTTTGTTGGGGCTCTTACCCTCCAATTCAAATTACATTATTGCACCGTTCTAGTAATCAACACACACATGCATGCATGCATCCATAAATATGTACACACTTTCTATTGCTTGTGCGGCAATCAATCCGCTTTTCTCCCAGTCACCTTGCCTTTCGTCACTTCTCCTTTTACACTTTTGTGTTCAAAATAAAGTTATGTATTTCTCCCGACTAAGTTTGTTTCAGGGTTATCTTGGATAAAAAAAATCCACCCTCTGCTCTTTTATTCCCCTTCCTTATCAACATTTTTTTCTTGTTGAAGTTTATACATATATTTCTCGTATGTTTTTGGAAGAAGCTGAGTTTTCACTCAGAATTTGGTGGTGAAGATGAAAACAAATAATAATGGTGCTTTAGATTCATACGAGTCCTCCCAGTCATCACTCCTGGTTTGATTATCTTGCTTGAGATATGCGGTAAAAATAGAAGTGAAAGGGGAGGAGGATGCATGAATGACTGAGTGACAGCAAGAGCTCTTCCTCCTATTTTTCATGGTGATCAGACACAAAACATAAAACTTGCTCCAATAATAATCATATAACCCTCATTTGACTAACACTTGGAGATGCCTACTAAATAAGTAAACGACCCAACAAAAAAAACAAGGCTACAAAATCTTCACTTTAGTCCTGTAGATGTTGAACAAAACGAGCAATAAATGGTTACATTTAAGTACTACACTGTTATGTGCAGAACACGGAAAAAAATGGTAGCAACGATAACAACTGAAGAAACGATCAGGGCTGATCTAGACTGTGTGTCTCTTTTGCCAAGTGATGCTGATGATGATACGATTACAAGAGTTGAGGAACACGCACCTAGTTCAGATGAGACAGAGAAACAAAAAAAACAAAGAAATAAAATCGACAGTCGTATAAAACGAGAAGGTAAGGACGGAATGATCGAATGAAAAAAGTCTATTTCGCTGAACAACTCAATTGAGAAATTGAAGGTCCACTGAGCATGAACCCGTACAAAGTGGGTACGCAAAGCATAAATAAATGGAGAGCAGCTCTTTTTCTCTCAACAGAAAAGAAAACCTTGTCTTCCTCGATCCACCTCCACATCGTATCTTCTATAAAGTATGTAGGTAAAGTGCATTATTATTATGTTTCAGGGGTATTATGTTTTTTTGGACTTTTGGTGCGTAAGAAAAAGGAAAGAGGAGCAAAAAATATATACAGACTACGCCTTCTGCACACAAGCATGAAACGCACGTGAGTGAGTACTTTTTTTTCAAAGAGAGAGGATTGATGCATTGCATTGTTGTAGGAGAAGAGTATAGTGTGCTCCGCAGAATGGAAGAAGTAAAAGTTGACGTGAAAATCGAGTTGAGGAGAAACCAAGAATGAAAGGAAAACGAAAACGAGTTCGATTTAATGTGGCATGGGTGCACCACCGAGACTTCTACGCAATAATGCCTTCGATTGTGTAAAAAAAGGAAGGAGGAAAAAAGGAAAGGAAGGAGCCGGCTCGCATTGTGTAGAGTCGCTCGGTCGTGGAGAAGGACGCATCAATATATTTTTTTTCATCGATTGATTTTCCTTTTTTTTTCGAGAAATTCTGTGGAAACAAGTGTGTGCTTATGAATATACCTGCTGATGGTTAAAAAACGAACTATTGCGGAACTTGTGAAATGTTTCCAGGTTCGGTTCGCACAAGAATTTGTAATTTTGAGTGGAAGATCGTCGCTGCTTCAAAAATATTATTACGGTTCTGAGGATGCAGAAGTATTATTATTTGAAATGGTACAACTTGGCATCATGTTATTCAAAACAATTATCCCCTTCTCGGAACATTATTTTCGATTCTTTCTGGAACAATTTGCATTCTTACGCTTTCCAACGGTTAAATTATCTGATAAAATTATTAGATTTACCTTGTTTTTGTACTTTCTTCCCGCCTTAACATTATTATTGGGCTTGTTAACACATTACTAAAAGTGCTTATCGTTTCTCGGTGAAAACTAGCGTTGCACATTGGCCAGACACCACATCCAGGAGAGAAGATGACGCAGTATATTTAATATTATTATGACCTTGCTCCATGAAAACCTGTTCTTCCAGCGTTTGGGTGTATCCCAAGGTAGAATCCAGTCTGCACTAAAACTTACAAAAATTAATATCTTTTGCATGGCACATTATTACGTTGTATAACATCCCATAAAATTGGAACATATGACAGTAATATTTTTTTCAAGAATATAAAAAACAACCAAGCCAAGGGAATATCCCTGCAAAAAACCACTGCAGTACTTAAGCAAGACAACTTAGTTCCTTCTTTCTTTCCTCAACCAGGCTTATTTTCATCTTTTTCTTCTTCTTCCTCCGAAAAACCGGAAATCTCCTTTTCCTCAGAGTTGCGAAACAGTGGTGGTGAAGAAGAAAAGAAGTGTTGGTGAAGCTAGGAAGCAAGGTTCCTTTTAATTTTTCTTTTCGCTTGATAATATAATACACCCACTGGAAAAAAAAAGTTTTTTTGTGGTATCCCTTTTATAACGACGGGATGATGGAGCAAGACCACACACTTTTCTTTTCTTTCCTTCGCTCAACAGCCATAACCAGCACCTCACTTTGCTACAATTTTATTTTCTAGTGGCAAAATACTCTTTTCTTGGAATGCTGCGTCTCTCAAGGTTTTCTTGAATCTTGTTGGTTACACCGAGAAATCTGTGGGAGAGGAAGAAAATTTTCGGAGAAAGAACTTTCCTCCGTTTTTTTGGAAGAAAAGTTCAATATTTATATGTGTTGTACGATAAGCCTTAATTTTAGCTCCCTACAGGGTACTCCCGCAGTCTTAAGACTTTGTGTTTGGGAGGAGGGGAGCTTAAAAAATAAGAAATTATGTACAGCTTTTTTTTCTTCGCAGGTTTAAATGAAAAGAAGATCCTTTCGCGAGAAGAACTATAGAAGGGGGAAGTTAAGCGGGTGATATCATGTGGGCAAAAATATGTACTTATAACAGGAAAGAGCTCAACTCCAAAAATATATAAACTTGCTTTAGCACCATCCAGAAATTTTTTTTTCGAGGAACGAAGAAACTCCCGGAACAAGAATATTAGTACTTTAAGTCAAAATAAAGACGGTTACTTGTCGAGTTGGGATGGAGCAGACAAGCCACTTGATTCCCACACCGTTATAATATCTATGCACACAAACAACTCCTGGATAGATTTTTGTTTCGTGGAAGGAGGATAAGGGAATTGAGAGGGAGGAGAAAAGAGAAAGCCTCTTAACAAAAAAATACTACGTAAGTAGATTCCTCATCGTCGTCATTCTTTATTTATAATATGGAGCTACTCAAGACTGACTGCTACTCATTGTGTGATATCTGCCTAGATGAGGGAGTGGAATTCGGAATTAAGAGTTTTTAAAATTTGTATTTATGTAGAATGTATGTATACAACATGTTTCTTAAAAATGGGAAATCACACTGCGCCACACTTAC
Organism: Troglopedetes dispersus; assembly: GCA_027744215.1. Taxonomy (NCBI): domain Eukaryota; kingdom Metazoa; phylum Arthropoda; class Collembola; order Entomobryomorpha; family Paronellidae; genus Troglopedetes; species Troglopedetes dispersus. The sequence continues at coordinate 5,016 of JAHZNF010002190.1, forward strand.
AAGAGTGATGTAATCACTAAAAATGCCCTAAAAATGTATGTGATTTGATTGCAATTGTGTTTATTAGTCCTATCGCGATAGGGCTTCCAAGATTCTTGCTCACCGCGTCCGCCGTTCTCCGTAACGCTGTCAAGTGATGCAAGATAACTCTTTAACGACTCAAAATTTTGAAATGATTTTTGCACTAAACGATTGAGGAACTAAATAGCTTGGACAAGTTCGTTAATGGTGTTAATCTGTCAACTCCTTCTGGATCAAACTCACATCCTGCCAATAGGCTAGAGAAAAGTAATCCAGAATACTTATGGGTTACAATGTGTTACCCATAAAACAGATGGATTGAGAGATGGGACTACACAATGTTACCAACTTTTATTAATTATCGTGATCTTCCACCTTCCTAATTCATGTTCACCGATCGGCGAGGATAAACCGGAGATCGGTGCACAAACCACGCAAAATTAGTATAAATGTGACTCAAGTTAAAGCAAAAGACCTTTTTTGTTCAAGTGATGCACAATTCACACCATGTAAGCACGTCGACTCTTTTCCTTGCATAATTTTACACTACTATCCAGATATCCTGTTCCATCAATTAATTTCTGAGGGATAGCTTTCACACTGCTCGTTTCACTCTACCTTATCCATCGTTGTACGCCCACAGAAAAGTACAAAAATAGCAGAATAGGATAAGGTATTTGAGGGAGGAATCGATTTCACCACTTTCTTTTCTATTCATTCTCTCCGTTTCACCATATTTTCCCAACTTTTTCTCTTTCTCTGGTGCACACACAATGGCTACAAAAGTCCAAACAAAATAAACCATAAAAATATTGTGAAAAAAAGGAAACTTTTTTTCCTCTCCTCTGTGCACCGATAAAACTGATGATGATGAGTTTAAAGTTACTCCTTTTCTCTCCTTCACTTTCTGCTTTAAAAAAACAGAAAAAAATGATACTTCCATTCCTCTTTTTGCGCTTTCTTCCCTGAAAACATTTTTATGTGAGACATCAAACTTTTTTTTGTTGCATTTTCTCCCTTTTTCCTTCTTCCTGCTCCACCTTACCTTTTTTGTCTGGTGGTAAACTTCATGATTCTTTTTTATTTTACAACAAGAGAATAGCTTGACTTGAGTACATTGCGAAATTGAATTGTGTCTTGTACTTTCCTATCCTTTTTTGTGTTATATTTGTGCATAGCAAAATAAAAAAAACAACATTCTACCAGCAAAGAAAAAAGGTTCATGTTTCCTTTTGTATTGTATCCATTTTATATATTTTTTATACACACACAAGTTTCTTTCCCAAGAAGTGTGTGTACCACCTGGAAACATACGTTTTTGCTACTATCTCCACTTTTATATCTCGTATTGCGTACAATGCGGGCGTAAGATAAGTGGTGAGGCATAAAAAGAGGAAGTTTTTTTTGCGAGACCAGACGGCAGAGAAAAAAAAACGATCAGGATATGAAAAGGAATGATAAAGAAAAGATGGGAAAAAAGGATGCATCGATTTTATAGACAGCTGGTGGAACAGCAGGAGTCAGTCAGTCAAAAATCACAATAAGTACGAGATAAAAAAGGGAGAATTGAATAAAAGGGTTTCTTTCCATTTTTTTCTCTGGTTATTTTTTTTTTCATTTTCTGAACCGAATACATGACGGTGCGTAATATATGTTGCTCTATTATATAAAGGGAGCATATATTTCATGGAGCAAATGCCACAGGTCAGAAAATTATTGAGAAAGGGAAAAATCGAATTCACCAATAACAAAATCAGCAGTTCGTGGACGTTGACTCCAACTTAAATTTGATAAGGAGCAGACAGCACGAATTAATTCAATCTTTATGTACATTCTACTCATGAAGCATATAGTTGTAGTTTATGGTGTTCAACATGTACATAAAAGCTAATCTTGATCCTGACGCTAATGGATAACAAGTTAGATGAGAATAGTTAACTAACACAATTTACAAGTAAATTGCTTCATATCAATCTAGGCAGAAAATAAGGTACAGAAAAAATTGTTGAAGCAGGAAAATTCCACGTTTTTTCCTCTCTCCCGTGCTCATACCCTTCATGATGATAGAGGTCCCATATAACTGTCCTCGTAAAACCTGACGAATGGTGTCTGGTCTCTCTGAAAATTGCACGGGGCCCAAGGTCCCATTCTTTCCAAAGAGTGTATCACATTTTTTTTGTTCGTGCACAATATTGCGTGTGTGTGTGTACACTCATCTGACTTGAGTGTGGAGCACTCATGAAAACATCTCCCATTGCAACTTGCTCCAATAAAAAGCTGAAGAGAAACCATCAGGTCCAGCTTTGGTGACAATGTAATACAAGTTTCTAATATTGGATACATAAGAACATCATTATTCCATGTATCCCACCAGCACATTGTCTTATACCAGATAAGACTACCTTTTTCTCATTTTACCCAAAAAAAAACACACAGGCAAAAGGTTGTTAAGCTCGTTGATGTTGTCTGGAGCGTTGGAATGTGCCATTTCTCCAGAAAACAATGAGATACTTGAGAGTTGTTCAGATGTGATGCAATCATTTCCTGGTCTTCCAAGGATAAGTCCTCTCTTCCTTTTCTTCAAGTCACTCTTTCCCGATGCAAGAAAGGATAATAAGGGCATAGCCCTTAAGTGCATTCTTTTTTCTCCTTTTGCCTGAAAAATATATACATAATATACACGAAGTGCTTTTCAGATAAGACATGTTATACATTCTCCATACATGGGTAATAATGTTCCTGATGTTTCAGGAGCTTTCATTTTCTTCTTCATGTGCGAGCAATATATTGTGTCCTGGGAAGCTCCACTTGGAAAGCATGGCATGTGTAATAATCATCTTTGTAATGGTACAACTACAACATTCAAGTCAAGTACTTGTTCCAGAATGCGTGCAAAAAAAGACAAAAAAGAGTTCTGGACTCTCCTGCAATTTTTTTTGGTCTGAAAGGAAGCGAGGGAAGCACATGTAACCACATTTTTTTTATCCACTTAGGATATGCACAGAAGATTAGAGAATTTCGTGAGAAGTTTACTCCTCTCTTTTTCCCTACTTCCTTATATTTCTTCATGGAATGCATGGAAAATCGTCATCCTTCTTCAATTTTCGAGGTGCAGAGGTATGCACTCCTGTTTGCCTCGCATCCATTAGTTTCCCCTTTCATATTTTCTGTCTTATCTTGTGCAAAAAAATTCTTTAACACTTTTTTACTATGTGTGTGTCTGTGTTTGCAACGTGACGCAAGAGAAGAAACATGTGAAACGAGGTCAATCAACATGGAAGTGTCTACATGGTTATCATAATGTTTGACAGTTTTTACTTAAAAGAATGAGATGATTACTTGGAAAAACAATTTTTTTTTCGCAAGACCCCCCAAAGACTTGGTTAAAAAGTTCGTGTCGAAGTTCCTTCTAAAAATGAATATGTTTTTTTAGCTCGCAAAAGAAAATAAAGCCCATTCCTTCCGGGATTATGTGTGACGGAATGGATGTGCGTCAGTTGAACATGTTTTTAGTTACACATAAATCTGTGTACAGAAATGTTATGATTATGACTCACTAAAAATATATTTTAGAGAGAGAGTTATGCCACTCCCAGAATTTTTTTTGTCGCATCTATGCCCTGCCCTCCTGTTCAATGCAGAAAAAAATGGGACGACGACATAGACACAATTTTTCTCAAATTATGCATGATCCATAAATGTACTGGCTTTCCTCTGGAATATTAAAGTAGGAGGAAAAGTGGAACTCTAAGAAAAAAAGTCACTTTTTAAAGCTGCCACCAGCACCACCATCATCATCACATATGATCCTGATTTCCTTTTCTACTCGTCATCAAAGAATCACGTTGAGTTCATTTATCTTATTTTTTTCTGTTTGTGAGTGAGATGTGAGCGGAATTCGTAATAGCTTCATGTTTATCTTCTATATAACCTGTAATGGCTTCTTAACTCTAATATCAAGACACACACATTTCATCCATAATATTTATTCCCTCAAAGGCATTCCCTTTTTTAAAAAGAATCTGAATAAGATTTTCCTATCTGACAATCCCTTTCACTTTCTTTGGAAGTTACCTACTTTTTCCCATAAAAGTTAAATCCAGACTTGAGGAAATTATGCAAAAAAATCTTTTTTGCAATTTTATTATATTACAAAAATATAATCTATTCGACCCGTCAATATTCCAGTTTTTTTTGTTTTTAAATGAGCCTTGAATAGGTCGATAAGTGTCACTCTTTGCTCCACACATTGCTCAAAGATTTATTATTGCGGAATTTGAAGTAGCTCGCCAATACGATTTTCTTCCTTATCTTCTTCCTAATCCATCTGGTTTACTCAAATATTCCACCCGCGCAAAAAAAAAATTCGCAAAAAATATAAAACTCCGAATAATCACAGAAAAAAGCCAGAATTATTTATCATCTGCAAAGGACGTGTGTGTGTGGCATGCCATTTTGAAAATAATCGACCAGAGGTAAGATTTTCGTTTTTTAGAATGTATATGTTCGTTTTTTTCTCTCTCGGAACATTTCTGCGCGAGCAATCAATTATGCTTGTTCGCATGCAAACTGAATTAACCCAGATCTTGGAAGACTATGTGTGAGCGTATAAACAAGTGCATACATTAGGCAATTTATGCTCGAGCCATTATCGGAATAAGCTTCCACTTTTAAATAAAAAGGTTTGTGTGTGCACAGCCTTCTAATTTTCGTAACGGCAACGTCTGCGCTCCCCAAAAATACATAAACAATCAGCTTTTGACTCTGTACATTTGAGCGAGACCAAATGCCCGGGTTGAGTGACTTTTTTTTGCCTCCGCACACAACTCTGTTTCGAACATATTATAAAAAACTTAAGAGAACCTTTTTTCGGAGAAAACATGGAGTGGGTGGGTTATGTCCGCCAAGCTTATATACATCAATGTCGCAATCGCAAAAAAAAATTTACATATGAGCCTTCTCAACCTGCTTTACGTGCGTATTTATCAGAGTACTATTTTGTTCCAAGCGGAATTGCTATTCCTTCTTTCCTTCATCGCTTTATTCCAAGCGTTTTTTTGTCGTTTTGTTTTTCGCTCTCTATTTGAAATCCGTTCCGCCAATCTATCCATCCATCTATCTCCGTAAAAAAAAGGCTGGCGTGCAACACACACATGCAAAATGCATGAGCAACGGAATGTGTGATTCTTCTTTCTACGAGAAAAAAAAAACGAAAACGTGAAAGAGGAGGAAAAAAGTGCCACCGAGGAAAAAAAATAAAAGACCTGGATTATTCTCAGCATCATCGTCGTCATCATCACAAAATGTGTGTGTATGTGTGCATGCTACTACATATGTACAGACGCTACGTGATTTTTTCTCCATTTTTACCTAAAAGACCAAAGCTCAAAAAAATAAATATTTTTCACAAGATTCTACACATTCCTGCTGAAAACTATAGTTATCTGTATAAATGCAAACTAGGTATATATTTTTCCTAATGTCGCAAAAAAATCGGGATCCCATCGTTCATGACAAATACAACGAAATCAGAGATACATTCAGAGTGAAAAAGAGTTGCAGAAAGTCATGCACACAAAAATACACATTATTTGAAAAAAAGAGGCGGCATTTTTGCTGGATGCACCAAAAACCATACAAGAATGAAAAATACATTTTGTTCTGAAACCATCTTCAAATCTTTTGAAAAAAAGGTTCACATCCCAAATTTTGAAGATCTAAACAGGATTCTTAAGCTAAAGTGATGCCACTACAAATAAATGCACGATCAGCATAAATGCATACATTAGATTTGTTTTGGAGACAAGAGCCAAGCAAATACTTTTTTTTCACAAAAGAATAAAAAAAAGTAGACAGAGCTTTTATTGTAGGATATTTCTCTCTGCAAATCTTTTTATTTTTTTTGCACACGAGAGAAGTAAAAGACAAAAAGGATGAAAATGGAAATGACATTGGAATCTTCCTGCACAAGACAATACTTTATCATCCATTCCAATTCAAATCCTCTTTTCCCACTTCCGTATTCCCCAACATTCTTGTTTACACGGGAAAATAGCAAGGAACAGAAAAAAAAGATTGGAGAACAATAAAAGGATTTTTCTAGAGCTTCCCATCACCCATGAAAATGTACACACATGCACACAAAAGCAAAATAACTTTTTTTGTTCTACAGTCGTGTACCTATGTATGCACTTATCAAGACCTACTTAACATTTCGATTTTTAGCATGTTACTCCTACTCTCTATCTCTCTCTCGTTAAAAAAAGAAGATAACAATGGCAATTCAAAAATCAATCTTAAATTCAAACACGAAAATATCCTCCACATTGTTTTCATCCTCGTAGCATTTTAATCAGTTCTGGCTAGCCTCGAGCATCACAATGACATTCATTTCATTCATTCCCCAACAAAATAAAACAAAACAAATCCTTGACTGACGAAACGGTCTATATTGAAGTGGAACAGAGAGAATAGCAATTCATCAAAAAATTAACAGGCTCTCCAAATCCTATACTTTGTCTCCCTTCACAAAAATGGTCACAGAGTAGCAGAGGATTTGTGTTTGAAAATAATAATGAAACGGAAAATTAGAGGGGGAAAAGGCCATCAACTCACACACAAAAGAAATTGTTTAAATTTAGCCAAAACCCAATTTAGCAAACATTTTATCCTCTGTAGTTTAGCGGACGAAATAGTGTGAAAATTGTGATGGGTAACCGACTGGAATATAATAAAATTCATGAAAATGTGTGTTGAAAATACAAGACTTGGTGAGTGGGTTTATGTGTGTGCAAAAAAAATTTTTTGAAGGTAAGAGGGTCGGTCTCTGCTGCTCAGAGCTTTTGGAGCTCAGCTCAAGTGTGTAAAAGAAAAGTGAGATTTCGCGATTACAGAACGGTCGTTGTTGTATTTTCTGTGTGTATAGATGTGTATGTATATTTTGTTGTTGTTACTCCTGCTTCTGTTTGCCACTGCTACTGTTGGTCTGGTGATGATATGAATACAAGCAACACAAACATATTTCTAACTTTAGCTACTGGAGAGTGCCAGCGAAAGAGGGGAAGAGACGAAGAGATTTTTTTTTTTCAGGAGGTTTTTTTGTAGGGCAATTTTTGGTGTGTTGAGTGGGATGAATCGAAGCGAGAAAAAGGAGCAACACTCAACAACAACAAAAAGTCTGCTTGCTAAGGTATTTTTTTTGTTGAGCGGGTGCTCTGCCAGCTCATTCATACATTATTAAATGGATTGTGAATGAGTGGAGAAAAAACTCGAGGAAAAGGTCTGGATGGTTTTGAGGAGAAAAAAAAAAAGATTTTGCTGAAATGGAACCAACGATAATCGTATATTTCATGAATTTATATGGTGGGGAAGAGCACATTGCTCTACAAAATGCTAAATTTAGGAATAGACACATGAATTAAATTTTCCTTCAGAGGTTATCCATAATGGAGGAGAATACAGGAGTGACAATAATGAGTGGGCTACTAAGTATCATGAATAAATTAGGTGATACTATGAGAGCGAAAGTCTGGAGACTCATTTTCCTTTTATGTGTGTCATCACTCAATTTTGCAAAGACACAAAACAAGAAAATGGTAGACGCAAGGAGCAGGGAGGCATTTTACTCATAAATACTTAATACAAAAGAGGAATGTGATTATCAAAGCTGGCGAGGAAAATCCTGCCAGAGGTCATGTCACACAGAGAGCTTAGTGGTGGGAATTTGGGACTGCAGGAGTTCAACAAGAATTTTCCTCCTTTTCTGCGAGAGTTCAGTTCCCTCTTTTTTTCAGATTTTTGATTGGCAGGTTGTTGGGAAGAAGGAAGAGTTGGCTGTGAGGAACCACTTTCCAGAGAGAATAGTTTATTATGATTCTGAAAATCTCCGCTTTTCACTTTCCCACTTTGTGTCGTCCATCACAAGTCTGGAAAAGGAGAGGTAAAATGTACTAAAGTATTAAAGGATGAGGTTGAGGACACACTAAACCAGTTCAGGAGGAAATCTGTCATTGTGTGCCTCTGGCTAAAAAAAAAATTACAAGAGGAAAGGAAGCAGTTTGCAGCTTGTGGTCAACTCATGGAGGTTGGCAGATTCTCATTCAAGGATATTCCAAAACATAGATTTAACGGTAACGTTTGATTAGAATAATTGCTCCAAGCATGAACCACGGAAGCAAAACGACACAATGCAAATCACGTCACATTTATATGGCCATATTTTTGCTCGTCACTTTAAATAACTTCCGCATTGTCAGATTAATTCACAATTGTAGTATGTAAATATGTACATAATTCAATCTAGGCATTACAAATTCTTAGAACATATAATAATATAGGCTATCCCTACACACAGAACTAAATCTAGATAGATTTGAGATCTCAAGTGTGAACTTTAGCAAACTAACGAGGTCGTAGTTCACAAAAAAATCGAATAATGTTTCCAGTGCAATTCCTTTCATTTTAATTATTATTTTAACTATAATTTTATTCAAATGGTCATTTGACCCTCCGACTGCACACTTTCTCCCCAAAAAATTATCAAAAGGAAAGTGGAGCACACCTCGTATTACCAGGCAGCTCGTGGTTTCTGCGGCTTTCTCAGAGCGAAGTCACGTCACCATTTTGGAAAGACGAGTTTCCCACTGAAAACAGCACACAGAATGCTGAGAACACTAGAAGCTCAAACTTTGATTCAAGCCAGTTATCTGCACAACCTTTCTCTTCTATTGCTACACCCATATCAGATGAAGACCACACACGTAACCATTGTACATCATTCTCATCAAGTGTATCAGGTTATTTCACTGTATTAAAATGTCTTCCTTTGTATCACCCTTTTCACATACATTCGTAAGAAAATGTATATTACCTCCAGAATATATTTATATGTGGACACACTGCTCGGAGGCTCGAGCGCCAAAGCATCACGTCCAGAACGAGCGTGTATTACTTTTCAACTTGTTCCTTCTCAGTTCATGATGATATCACGAGTTGATATCGTGTGAAGCGGAGCAAGGAAGGCAACCTGGGACGATTCTAATGCCTTTGCCCATTCATTCCGTCATGGTCTGCTGGAAACTAGAAGGCTGTCTTTTTCTTTCTTTTTTTTACTAAAAAACAGCTCCATATAAAAATATATGTGCACTCACACACATTCATACCGGCAGCAACCAAAGTCCCTGGAGACTTTTCTCCTTTTTGCTTTTCCTTTCATATCAAACTTTTCTCTCTATTTTTTGATACGCATCCACACACAAGAACACCTTTCCAACCTAAAAATGTATTATCTGATTTCATACATGAGGTGGGTGGGTATTAATACACTTATCTGTGTAGCTTGTATGTATATAAGATCAATTTTTTGTGCACAAAAAGTGAAACCCCCTCTTTTTTATTCATCAGAAATGCTAAAAGGAAGAAGGAAAATAGGAGAGAGTGGTGGTGCACACACAATGGAGGATATTCTTCTTAGGAAGTGTGCATAGCTGCGAAAAGAGAAGAGTGACCCAGTAAAATGGCAGACTTCCTCGGAATTTTTTTATGTAGCATTTTATTTTCATTGCTCCGAGCACACTCGCTCATGCTGAACTTCACAGCAAGGGAAAAAAATGAAGAAGCACCTTTTCCCTTTAACATTTGAGTTGAATGAAGGTGATTGGACGGTGCCCGGACTGGAGAACAACTTCCACATTATTTTTGTTGTATATCTAAAAATAAGTTGAAACATTTTTCCTTCAGTGCTACAATATGGTGGAGAAAGAGTTCTAAAGTTTTTTTTGGAGGATGAGGAAAGTGTGTCATAATGAGGACAATATAATACCATCGACCTCGCGGTTTTGTGTGCAGAATCTCGGCAAAAATTAGTTTATGAGTTTTTTAACATGGAGCTTGAGTGAAAGTTTTTTTGGTTGTTCTCATGAACAATTTTTTAGCAGCTGTTTCATCCACACATTTTATATGATAGGTTGTAATGTGAGGGCTACCAGTTGGGTGGTCGGATTTCACCAGTGCCCTTCACGTAACCGCTCGCCATTGTGTCTCCACCAAGGTTGCTCGGTTCACGAGTGTGAAACTGAATAGCCACAGGATGCCCGATTTTTTGTGACACCGGAAGTGAAAGAAACGTGATTTTAGCTCGATACCAATATGCCAGGAGATACTCTGGCGAGATATATTGGTTGGATGGTGGACCTGGTGGTGCGCCTCGTGTGGATTTGCTGAAGGGTATAAATAAAATGTGTTAAAAAAATATATTTTAGCCAAAAAAAAGTAAATTGCAGCACAAGAGAGAAAATGGTGTGATAATATCCATCAAATCAATCTGTCACTTGGGGCAATCTAATAATTTTGATTAAAAGATATATGTATGATTTTTGTATCTATTATGCTCCTTAACTTTGTGCGACGTAACTTTCTCGTTTCGTATTATTGATTTTCATCATCTCTGTCAGCAAATTTGCCTGCTCTTTCGCCGCGCTGATCGCGGTTTTCATCAAGATTAATATTATCATATTGGAAATGCGCCGTGCATGTCACATTTAATCACTTTACGAAGAGCGACCTCCTCCAGCCACATACTTTCCAATATAATGTAATTTCCTAATTACGGGAATGAGACTTCCAATAAAGTTCCCATCTTTCAAGTCTACAAAGTTGTTATGTATTTTACTAGTAAACTGGGCCGTCATGCTATGAAATGACTGAGAATGTTTTTTAAGTTTCCCTTTAAAACCTAGCATGGATTGACATTTGACTTTGAGAAATGTCATCAAATTCGATGTAATTCGATTGATGTAAATCGTAGAAGTAAATCATGAGAATACCAGCCATCGATGCTAGAGTTGGACGCGTTTAATAAGCTCGGTAGCCAAATTAGAAGGAAAATACTTAGAGGTTCAAACATTTCTCCTAAGTTTGTTGATTGGAGTGTTATGATATAAAAAGAAATGATATGTAACCCGACAAGCTTGTTAATTGCAAGTTTAGAATTGTAATAAACAACAGAAGTAAATAGGTCAATAGTGATGATGTTAGAGTTTAACGCTCTTATTCTTTTCCATTGTATGTCTGGGGACTGTGATGCCCATTAGATTGGAGCATTTGACAGACCCTTCTTCAGACTACAAGCTAAAGGTCTATAAAAGTATTATCCATATTGATAAGGAGTGAAGTCGACAGGACGGAAAGTTAACGAGGAAGACAAGTGAGGTTGAAGGCGAAACGCGCATGCAAGCATGTGCAAATATATATATACAAACATACACATAAAGACCTAACATATATGTACATGTTATCACTTACGCTGGAGGTCCTATTCTTTCCCACTTTTCTTCCGCAGCCAGTCTGCTCCCAATTGAACCACTGAACTTTCCTTCTCATCTTCCCCAACTTCCTTGTTATCCTCTGGAAAATGCTGAAAATGATGGGATTGGAAAAGACCTAAAAGTATACAGAAGAAAAAAAGGAGAGCCCATCAATTCCACTAACCTTGATTTTATTAGCATTATTACTCACCGACAAGCCTGTGTGCATTAAGTAGGGAACTGGGTAATCTTCAAAGAAAAAAAACGGACGCTTGCCCTCCTCTCTCCTTCTTGCCTTTTTACGGAGCTCCGAGAGAGTGGCTACAAGAAGCATGAAACTGCTCAAAACGGAAGCGAAAGCAGAGCTGCGTTCTTCCCAAAGCAAAGCCAGCTGTGGTCTTAACTTAATTTCCTTTTTCGGAGGAATTAATATCATTTAAATATGTGCCTTCATCTTCCTCCTCATCGACTTGTGTGTCTCCCACACACACACACATACACAAAATGTGAACCCGACGCTGGAGAATTGGAACGGAATATTCTCTGCAGAAAGCCTCTTGCTTCCAGAAAATACTCGGAGAGAAAAGGCACAAACCTCTGACTTAAATCTTTCTTTATTCTTCTCCCGCTTCCATTATTTTTCCCTGCTGTGCTCCTGCCCAGGAGAATATTTTGAACGTATGCATAATGTATGGATTAAAAGGGCTGGGATGTCTTTGCTCCAAAAAATTATATGTGAGAGTGGTGCCAGAGGCCTTCAACAAATTATGGAGCACACAGACACACTTCTTCTATAAACAATAGTTTTCTTACTATTACTTAGGCATTTTTCTGCTTATCAAAGAAGTTAAAATAGTTACATGCATTCCTTCACAGAAAAATGAGAAAATGGATCAGTGCATCGTCATCGGAAAAAGCGTTATGATATTTTTTTGCAAGAATGGAGGACACGAGCAGGGGAAATGGATGGCTTTAATAATGCAAAAGGAAAATAGTTCTGGAGAAGACGGAAGATAAGTTAAAAGAATGAGTCGCCTCCGCTCAACTACGTAGATTAGCCCAAATTATAATTGGATAAGACAGGAGTGGCTACTTATTATTACCCTAGCTCCAATATTACCCAGGAAGGAGGTATCCTTCCTGCTCCATTAATTGACGTGCACATTAATAATTTAAACAGGAGGAAGTTGCAGTAATGATGACACATAAAAAATTTGTTAGTTTATCATGAGAGTCATCAAGCGAGTCATAAAATAGCAGACCACTATATTTTCTCACTTTTTTCTGGCCCACATCCACTAATCTATTTTACTCCGTCTCATATTTTTAATCTTCGTGACTCGAGTCCACTTCACTGAAAAAAATTAAAGATGATACTTCTTTATTGACATTAAGTCGTAAAGCAATTACTCAGTAAAATTGTGGAGGCGATGTGGCCATGCCAGTCGGTCTTCACATGACGTCCATGATGATGAGACCTGGCCGCTTTTCATCAAGAAAAAAACCCTTTTCAACAAGAAACACAGCAAAGCTTAAAATCTGAGCACGTCATTCTGCATCTTCATTTATGTTTTCTCTGAAAAAAAAAATGAAATGAATGGAAAAATCAAAGTGGAATCCTTTTGCTTAACATGACTAAAGGAAAAAAAGTAGGGTAACCTGTATTCCTCCTTTGAAAAGAATAAAAAAAAACTTGCCCAGTGGTCCCTTGTTGCTCTTCTGTTACATTTGCTCACTGAACCGTTTCTCCTTCTTCGTCTGAGGACGAAGCTCTTGTATTTGAATAACACACAAAAAATACGAAGGAGAACGTCCGTCTTGGGATTCTTTTTTTTTGCAAAAAGCCACGGCATGCATTTCAATATTTTACATTATGTCTTAAAACCGCTACTGTCTACATGGAGCTTTATACCTGGCTCCTGCTCCATTATTACTATATACAACCAGATGCTGAATGTTGGTAGAGTAGGTCACATTTTATTTGAGCCAGGGTTTTACTATTAACTACGTTTTCCTGGAGAAAGGATTTTTTTTCTTGCGCCAGGCAGCAAGAAAAAAAAGGAGAAAATGCCTTTCCTTGTTCTGTGTTTTCTTCATGTAAAGTTGTTCGGGAGGAAAGGGAAGTATTTTAGCAATGTAAATCCCTTTTTTGAAAAATATATTAGAATTTAATTGAAAGCGAGTGAGCTTGTTTGTTGTTCCCTCCTTGAAAGGAATGTTATGATGAATTTCGAGTCGAGGATGGAAAATGTAATCCCTCAAGATTTCCCCTTTTTCTTACATTCTTCTTTCTTTCCTTCCTTCTCTTGTGTACTTTTTTTTGCATAGAAAGAGGAAGAAGAGCTGGAGTGAAAAAAAGAACACGAGCAGTATTTAATATTAAAATGGCAACCCGTTTTCTGCACAACAGGAATTTGTAAAAAAAAGTAGTAGTCTAGCTATATTTTTCTGCATAGACATGATGTTTGTTCAGAATATTTTGCGAAAGGAAAATGGAGGCTACTGGAGCAACATCATGCACTGGAAGCAGATTGGACATATTTTGCAAGTTTTGGCAATCAATACACATCCTGTAACTTTCCAATCTACTTTCACTTTTCTGCTGCAATAATTAAGAAAATTCAGGTTTGTCTACAATATCCAAGATATACTGCTTTCTTTCCTTTGAACTGGCGAATTTTTCCACTTAATGTCTCACAAGTTGATGCGAATTCTACTTTGCCTGAAGTGCTGTTGATTTTAAACTTTTGGATTTGATTAGTTTGATAAAAGTCATGTTCAGAGCCGAGGCTTTCTGTTCTTTCGTAATTTTTTTTTGCACAATTCAACGCCAGACTGTGTGTTTTTGCAACACTAGACATAAGTTAGTAGTAGGTTAAATTCTTCATTATACTGTTTTAATTTTGTTTTCTTTTGACTTCTTGTGGGACTTACCGAAGTCCCTTCCAAAAATTTGAAATTTGGTACAAATGAAGGCCAAAAATTCAAATCCTCATGCTATTGCCGTCCGGCCGTCCTAGGATTCCATTTGATCAGATTTGAAATGTGTACTGGACAAGTCAACGTTTTCCAAATGAGTTTTGCATTTACGCGCATTTTTCGTCAACTTTGCTCCCGCGATACAATAACTAGTTCAGTTTTCATAAAGAGCATTATTAGTTCTTCCGGTTTGTGCATTTGTGTAATTATTGGTTCTAGGTGTGTTTCTAAATCCATTTTTATATTATGATATGTACAATCGAAACTGCAGAAGACAAATAAAAACAGCCAAATTAATTGCACCGTTGTTAGCAATCATTTCCTTCTGGTTGGAGTGTAAATTAAATAAATTTTCAGTCTCACTTCCTCTCGTAATTTAGTCTTTCTAAGGGCATACTCCCTTCCTCACGACTCAAGCGCATTTTGTGAACACGCCGCAGTACCATTAAAAATTCTGCGAACTATGTACTTTGTTTCGTCAGACGACATATGTCTTAGTATTGTAAAATGACACTGACAATAAAATAATTTTTACGAACCTATTTGCCAAAAAGGACAGTTTTCTAGTACCTCTTTTTTTTCGTCTAATCATGACTCTTTAAGCAAAAGCAGCCTGGCTCCAACGACGCATCAGTAAGTAGTTCTGCACGCCCGTGTATCTCCACACATTTTGCTCAATGCATTTTAGGTATAATGTCATTATTACCTTTTTATCCCATAAATTCTTTGTTGGCACACTTCCTACGAAAAATGACTCTTCGTATGCTGCTATACCAATAAATAAAAAAATTGTATGCAGCTACTCTGTGAATATAATGTGAAGAAGGGAGAAAATGGTTATGATACTCATCATCATCGTCATTATCACTCTTCTGCAAGTTTTGCGTCTCTACCTCCACACGAGCATGCTCCTGCTCCCGTTATGATGGTTGGATTTTTTTTTATTGTGCAGTTCACAAGAACGATTGACAATAATAACGCCACGTCTCCCTCGCTCCTCGGCGACAACGAGGAAGAAGTTTTGTTGAGCTGAGCGAAGGAGACAAAAAAAAATATGATGAGAATGTTGATGGTGAAGTGTGTGTGGAGGAAGATTGCAGATCTGACAATTTAATTAAAACCTTTCTCCTTTTACCGTATTGTTTCTGTCTTTACCAGGGCTTCTTCTTGTTACGAGTTTACTGTCAAAAAAAAAAAAGTTAGCACACACACACATTTGCATATAGTGCATTCGGCACACAACAGTGTCTTGTTTTTACAAAAAGAGAACTTTTCATGTCTGCAACAATCGTTATTACTATTATTATCGCCGTCATCTATTTCAATCTAGTTTAATTCAAACAACCATAATATTCATCTCTTTATTAGCTGCTTGGGTGTTTCAGTCTCACTAATACCTACTTTACATTGTTGAAGTCATATTACCCTATCTACTTCTCACTCAACTCCTTCGTTGTAGCAGTATTTTGTTGTGTGGCGTTGAAATGTGTGTTGGTTCATTTTTTCAATAAAAAATATACAAGAGAATGCAGTTTAGCAAAAATGGCTTCTGCTGATGCTAATCCTTTTTCTGGCAACGAGCAAGCTCCATTCTGTTTTCCTTTCAATAGAAGAGACCCCATAACGACTATTTTGCACAAAAGTCACTTTATGGAGGCACTGCCCTTTATATAATTTTTTTTGCATGTTTGCTATTTTCCTTTTGGTAAATGCTAGCTAGCTCCTGGTTCACCGGGAACAATAGAAAAAAATTAATGCGAAAATGTGTGGAAAATGAAAGCATGTGAGAATCGGTCGTTTATACCCTTTTTGTGTACCATAAAATTGTTTAGTGAGAGAAGTGACGGGCTTAGAAGCTTATCAATATCCTAACCGCACATGCTATTAAAAGCCTCTTTAAAAATTGCTACATGGTTGAAGCTTAGCAGCGTAATCTTTTCATGCTTCAATTTATATTTTCGGGTAATGTATACAAAATCCTGATGCGTGAAAGATGGGGTGCCGCCACTCTTTTTTGGTAACTCTTTTAGTCATTCATGAGTTTTTTTTCTCAGATAATAATCACATTTTCTTTTTTTACACCAACACGCCTCTCCACTTCCTGCGCGGAGCTCCTTTCTGATCACACTGATGATTTTTATCCTCCGTGTAATTAGAAGTCAACAGCAGAGAAGAAAAACGAAACAACACAATACAAAAATATGCAGACACAATAACGAAGCTGTTAAAAATCCTTCAGAAAAAATATGTATTTCAGTGTGCTACAAAATAAAACGCATAACATTTTCGACTTGTGTACCTAAACGAGCTTCCATCCTTATCAACAAACCCAATCGCGGATTTGGAGTCGTGATCGGTTTGAAACGAGACTTACTTACCACCACACAAAAAAACCGAGTTACGGAAACCCATTTCTGTCTTCTTCAATTTCTATTCAGACGGTTCTGAGAAAGAACAGAAGCAGCTCGGCACAGACTCAACAAAATGGAATAATGAGATGTCTTTAATAGCGACGCACAAAAATCCCTATGCACGAATTTTTTTTCAACTATGAATATCAAACACTCGGTAGCAGCATGCAAATAATGATAATAATAATGGTGATAATACAAATAACTATTACAATCGCATTGTATCCTCAATATTGATGCGTTTCTTGGAAAACAGATTGTTAGCTTATTATTTCATTTTCAAGACAAAGTTATATCTGAGGAACTATTACCGGCTCAGAAGCCCAGGAAATAATGTAAGGCCGTCGAGTTCCCTCTAATCTGCACTCTGTCCCCTTGAAATCCAAAAAATTGTCCTAATTCTTCAACACATCTCCATAATGAAAACCACATGAATGGGAACTAAATCCTGGCTCGAGTGTGCTTCCACCACCTTATCCTCTTCGTTTTTCAGCTGATTGTGTTTATTTTTTTGCAAAGAAATCGAAAAAAATAAGCGTGGCACGGCACAAGCATCCCCAAAACTAGGCTTGTCTACCTTGATTCATTTATGTAGAAAGAGTGTATGGAACAAACGACCGAGACAAGTCACAATTTACATCAATTTATCACCAGAATAAAAAAAAACTTTATTTTATGGTCGCGTCCTAAAGCACTACAGTGTCCTAGTCATCCACAACAGTAGCGGAGAAGTCTTTTCTCTTTCATGTTTTTTTTATTTCAGCTGACGATGCAAACTATCTGCGAACTTGATGAATGTTCGTAATAATAAATCTACTGCAGCACAACAAGAAATAAAGGACGTTTGCGCTCTTCCTTTCTGCAAAAAAAAGCATTAGGCGGAGATACAGAAAGCAATAAAAAATATTTAAAATGCAGGCCGTGTCTTATCGAACCATGCCTGGCTTTTTCTCGCTCGCTATATGTCTGTCTAAAAAAATTATTATTTTTATTGTTAGTTTGGGACAAGCAGAACAATGACGAGGAAAAAAGTTTTTTTTTCTCGTGTCTTATCATTATGATTATGCATGTTATCATTAGTGATGTCTCTCTTGTGTAAAAATTATTTTTTTACTATCAGATTATAAGATGGAGAAAACGATACCGAAGGTATTCCGCTGCTTATTAAACAAATGATAATTGTACTTTTCGCATTTGATTGGTCTTCATATTCTTGCTCGTGTGTCCACATTTAAAAGAAAACAGATTTCAAACTGATTTTTAAAAAAAGACAAAAAAAATGCAAATCGCTTATACTCAACGCATTTTTATTGTTATTATGATAATGTGGTAGAAGAAAATAGTCGTGCAAAGTGCTTAACTGTACCTGGCAAGATGCCTTTTCAATGTGGATAAAATAATATGTAATACTTTGTTACACGAAATAGACATCTAGACAGACAGAAAGCGACAAGCGAAGGAGAAAAAAGGTTTTCCGCTGAACACAAAAAGGGAATGGGATTCAAGAATGAAATATCTTTCGACTAAATCCTTACCTGACTACTTTACGCATTGTTTCTTTTTTTTAAAAAAAATACGTACTACACACATCTGAGAGGATGGATGTCTGGCAATAACAATGATTCGAGAGAATTTTCATCGTGAGTTGTTCTACTAGCTTAGTTCATGCAAGTATGGTACAGTAGTAAGATAACCCATATCTCTGCGAGATTTCAATAGGTATATACTTATTATTTTTGTTCATTGATGAAGATTTGAAGAAACAGGAACAACTTTGGATTCCGGAGGAACCAGGTTTCAATTTCTGACAGAACATGAGAGGAGGTTGGCATTCAACATTTTATTTTGCAACAAAAACATAATAATAACAATAAAAACATGATACAATATTGAAGCATGACTGGCTCCATCGACAAAAAATACTTTGCGGGCTTATCATGAACACATTGTAAACACATAATCTTTATTTGTACACAATTACATTGGTACAACTCGAGAATCACGCAGGAAATGTTCAAAGGATGAAAAATTTGTGCTGGTTTCGCGAAAAGGTTGTAATTCAATCATTTATTCACATTTTTTTCGTTTCTTGACTTGATTTGTTGGTGAAAGAATGACGGAGACGGAGAGGCTCTGATGTGGCCACAGTCAACTTATTTATTTTCTCAAATTTTGCTAAAGTACAGATTCTAATTCAGCGAGAGAAGTCCTGTCGTCGTCATTGTCATTTCCTATTCATCCTTGACTTCTTCGTTCTTTTTTGCAGATTTTCGCAGCTAGCTTGTTCATCTACTCTGTTGTTACCATGAACTGACTCAGTTCCTAATTTTTTTTTGTTACTCAAGAAGAACACGCATTTGCAAAATGAATAATGTACCGAATGACTTTCATTGTATTAAGGACTAATCCCAGAGAAGAAGGGAAAAATATATTGTTTCGGCTGCTTCATGCGCACTAATCAATCTTCTTCAGTGAGAAATTGTCGCTGAAAAGACGAGGAGGTAAATGGAAATATCTTGTAAAAGTTTCTCGAGTAATGTACGGCCTGACACAGATATTCAAATTCATATTAATGCTTTTCTCGAGCATAAAGGAAAATGTTAATGACCCAGAGAAATTACAAGCACAGCCAGATTCGCCACAATATTTATTTAAAATTAGGAAACTTTAACGCCAGCAATTCCAATTGCAAGGATGTGGAGGTAATCATAGCAAAAGATAATGTACGCAAGATATTGTCACAAACAATTAATACAGAAGCGTGTAAAGTATGTTTACTTCATTATTTGAGTAGGTCAACCAACAACAACCAAAAATTAGTAAAAGCCCAAAAATATTCACGCACAAATTAAAAATCCCCACCTGAAAGTGTGAAAAGAGATGGAAAATCGTGAAATTTTTGTTCAAACATTTAAGTAAACCTTTTCCTCATCATTGCAAACATATAAACGTCGTTTACCTAAGAAAATTTAAACATTTTTATAAAGACTTATTTCTTCTCTTCTGTGCTCACTCACACCACAGCACTCCCTCCTCCTGACGGCCAGTCTGAGAAGACTGACTGACTGCGTAACAGAACGTGAAAAACGGAGAGAGACGAGTAAGAAAAAAGAATAACAATGCAACGTGACTTTGATATTTTTTTTCGAACTGAACTAAAGCTGCGAAAGTAAGACTGCTAACTAACCGCCGCTGTGATTCGTGAACTGTATAAAAACTAGTAAGTGTTTCAGTAAGTCGACTCGAAAAAAAAATAAAAAACCGTTTTTTTCCCTTCGTTCCCTTTTTTATTATGTGCTTCGCATCCCATCTCTCCACATCACACACAGAGCAATAATAATAATAATCTTGCTTTTTTACATGCACTTTATACCATTGTATTATTATGTGTTTCGTATGAAATCTGAAAATAAAAAAAAACCAACGGAATGAATTAAGCCACGACGCAAATTATTCAAATGATGGTCATGATCATGAAAAAAAATCTGGTGCTGTGCACAAGACAAGAGGAAATATCTTGAAGAAGTAGTAGTAGCAGCTCAAAAATAATGATGATGATGGTGATGACGAAATATGAAAAAATTTACGTTTCGTCTAGATATCTTCTTTTTTTTTCTTCGTAAATATGCTGACAAGAAGGACACAATCTTTTTTTTTGAAGGTAGGTAACATCACACACACACAAGAACGAGAAAATATTAAAATGTATGTGGACGAATGATGCATTTTTTCTGCAACATTTATTTTCTTCTGTAGCAAAAATTATGCTTTCATAGTGATTATCCTGAAATTCGTCATTATCATCATGGTTGGTTTTTTTGTTGCTGCTGCAGTTTGAAAAGTATGTTATTAAACATCACATCATCTGTGTCGCTACTTGATACCGGCGTACAATATACTTTTTTTCTCGTGATGTATGTGAGTGAGTGAATGATAATCATAATGATGATGACGGAGAAGAGCGAGACAAACCTGGCTTAATGTGAACTCTACTTATCTACCTCAGCATTTTTATTACCGGTGGAGAGAGAGATGAGATGAATAAAAAATACTATTTATTTGTTATGCATGCATGATATAAGGAAAGTGCGTGAGCGGGTCTGGCAAAAAAAAAGAAGTGGACGGTGGGCATGTAATTGGCAAGCCATGATTTTAATTTTTTGATTCATGCACAACCAGACGGAGTAATTCTTGCGGAGCTCAGTTTTGCTCGCACATGTACACACTGGTACTTTTATAACATCCGTCCATCCCAATCTTATCTTGAGATTATCATTATCCTCATCAAACTCACATATTTTCGAGTTATCTAACGCTAGTTAAAAAACTTGGTTGGTGGTGGTTCTACTCTAACTTTTATGGGAGACCGAGGGGAGTCCCCAATTAAATTTGAACTTTTGGGTAATAAAATATCCTACAATTAGAGTCCGGAAATGTGCAAAAAGTTGGGCACAAATGTGACACAGATTTTATTCAAATTCAGGAAACCAGAGTACACTTTTTTTCTAGGGCAATTAAGAATATACGTATGTTTTTAAAAAAATACATCATGATCTACCATGAGACAATGGAAAACACAGTATAATAGCAATTACTACATCTGTCAATAATAATACTTTTTTGCACATGAAGATCAGATAAGCAGATGTAGAATTATTCTGCTCAAGACAAACAAAAATCGTGCTTGACGTTTCACTCTACAACACTTCTCTCCCGTCAACAGTTTCTTCAAGATGTAAAACTCGTCATCAAACATATTATATTTTTTTCAAGTTGAAAATCCGTCTCCGCCGCAAGCATCTCATTGTTTTCTAAGCTTCTTCCTCCTCCTCAACGAAAATCTGACAGGTTGGTCTGCTCACGAGAAACAAAAATACAATGCGAAAGAGCGAATCCTAATCTGTAAAATATGAGATGTTGGGGTGATGACACGAGCGATGTAAATCGCCTTCTTGGAATTTTTTCAGAGTTGGGATGTAGTACTTAAGCTCAGTCAGTTAATTTTTATTTTATTAAGAATAATAACCACGTTCTTTATTGCGTTAACAAACACCAGGATAAATCATCAGGTTGCAGCCTCTAATCGGATTTTTAAATCCGTTACCTCCGGCTTAATCCGACCAATTAGAAGGAACAATCTATGTTGTTGTTGTACACTGTTTCAGAGTAGAATGGATTTGCCCAATGTAAATCATAGATTCGGAGAATTTGAAACATAAAACAAAGGACTTAACGGAGATGGGCAGCCATGAAATGGCAGATTAGTCTTGAAAAACATTGATATTTTTAATGCCCCAGGAAAAAGGCTTAAAAAATTCCTCACTTTTCACAAATTCCAAAGTAACCTTTAAAATTTTGATCCAAAAGGAAGGGGTGACCAAATACTCAAAAAAAATATCGGAGCTTATCAGACTCAACATTTTTTTAGTGATGATGAAGTAATAATGACTAGATTCTGTAAACATTCAAAAGAGCACCGAGAGACCGCCAATAAATGTGGGAGTTTTCTTCACGAGTATTTACGCAATCTTCCCTAATGATAGTTGAAATGCTTCATGTTCATTACAAGAATGACCACACTGTACAAACCGTTCCACCAAAATCACAGTGTAATGATAATAATGGTGATCATGTTGATGCACTCAAGAAAACCTGGTATTTAACATGTCACAATTTTTTTCCTGGACCCGACTCAAAAAATATTGTTATAAAGAAGCCGCCACATCTTGCAAGCAAACATGAGTAAAAACGCTCTAATAATAATACACTTTAGATATAACTCCTCCGTTTTGTGAGGCGGATCATCTATGCTAATTTTGTAGAGTGCACAAAATAATCCACACCAAAAAAGAAAACACATATGATAAAGTGTACCATCTGAGAAGAAGAATGGTCCATTATAAATTTATCCCGTATCATTTTCTTGTTCGTTCCAGCGTCACCATTTGTTACTTATCTTTCTGCGGTAATTGCATTATACAGCCTTGTTTTATTGTGTGTGTGTGTGTGAGTTGTGTTTTTAGTTGCGCGCTGGAGAACTGTCCGTCTCATAAAATAAACTTGTGGTTTCCTCCTTTTTTTTCTCCATTCAAATAATGAAGTTTAAAAGGAGCAAAAGCTAATGTGATTATAAGCGTATCCATCTTGCTCACTTCTCCTTCCCTTGTCTATATATATTTTTTTCATGCGCATAAAATAAGAATGGAGAAGCGTCCATCTGTCTAACCGTTTTTTTATTCTTGGAGCACAGCACATGATGATCATCACATCACATGTCCAAACCATTACCATTTTTTTCCTCCTTCGCTTTTTTTCCTTCTGCCTCCGGTTCTATATTTTAAAGGCTGCGTCCGTCGTGGGAACAAAAACGGCTTTGAAGGAGAAGAAGAAAAAAAAAGCGAGAAGAGTGAAATGGAAAAAAGGGACCTTTCTACCTCAGGCCATCATCACATATACTTACTTACACATCTTAGCTCATCGAAAACTTGTGGTACAACAAAAAAGGATACTCACGCTATTCAAAATGTATTATGCACACATTCTTTTGCTGAAGACAGGGTAAGTGCGCCCGAGGATTTTTTTAGTGACTTTGTCTTCACTGAGAAGTGAATTTTTTTAAAGTGAAGTCGGGAGTGAAAATGTTGTGGAGATGATACAGCTACTTTGCAGCCACGAAAACGTAGACGGGGTACATTTTTCTCAAATTTCTTGTTGAAATGGAACCTTATTAGAAGAAAGGGAGCACATGTGTGCTTTAAAAAACCTAACCACAATCTTTTCTTGGACACACTGGTGCTGCTTACTGTCACTCTTCACTTGACGTATTGCCTCTGTCAACAAGATTCGGGTTTGTTGTACACTTCTTCACAATCTGATTATCCTTGAGAGGGACTGGTTCTTCTTTTCGTGGATTCAAAAAAAATAAATAAACCAAGTGAGCACTTGTGTCCACTACAAATTTTTTTGAAAAAAAAGGAAGTCAAGAAAACAGTCCTGCTGGGACCTTTCTAGTTACCATACAAGATTATCTACACACAATAAGGACCGCATGCTTACCAGGATAATCCGTGACTCAGTGAAATACTTATTTTTTTTCTCATCTCATATCACAGAAGCTAGTACATATATACATTTTTAAACACACAGGAATAATAAAACAATTTCAAGTCGTGTCCAACTTTGCTGCGAAATGACATAAAAAACGGAATATGATGAGGAGACGACATTCACTCACTCCATTATCGTCAGTTCTTTTTTTTTCATTATTTTATTGCATTACAAATTCACATTATAGCCATCTCATTTGATTATCGTCATGTCCTCCATCTCCACTTATTTTTTTGGACACATGTACGTCCATCCCCATTATTTGTGTCCCCTGTTGAGTGGTAACAAAAAGTGGCAGTTTTCATCTCATCCACACGGCTCCAGCCAGCGAAACGTAGAAATAGAAAAGCATTATCTAGCATGTATTTCACAAAACGGTGGGAGATCTCAGGAAAACCCATTTGATTCTATTTTCTTCTTCGTTCGTGGTCAATTCATTTTGAGAGTATGAATAATTTTTTTTTGGTGGAGATGAGAGAAAGAAATAAAAAGATAATCTGAGGAGACGAAAATCTTAATGAAATATGAAGAAGAAAAGGAGGAAGAAGCCGCAGAAACTTTTTTTAAAAAAAGAGTATGATTTCATTTCATTTCTTAATGGAAACCTTTTCTTTGGGAGTCTTTTGAATGCAACGCAGGTGATTCAAAAGGGATGACGAGGAAGATGATAACGATTAGTATTCAAATTCATGCTCAATCCATTAACTTCCCTTGTCGTCATGTGCTGGAGTATTTTCTTCCTCTACTCTCTTTTTTGGCCACAAAATATTTTGTACGTCTCTGGTGGGAAAATAGACAGAGAAGATCCAGTCTCGTTTTTTTGTATAAAAACGTTTTTTAAAAGAGGCTTTTTTTAAGAAAAAAAAAGATTACAGAAAACCGTAAACTTTGTGTGTGCTAACCAAGGTATTTCTATAAAAAGACACATCGTCGCATCATTCATATTTTTTGTTTCTTTTTTAGCTCATAAAAAGGAGAAGCGGAGGAGACGGAGAAAAAAAAGAAGAGTAGATTATGTAAAGGGAAACGTCTCCACAGGTTTTATTAGTGACTTCACGAACTTCCAATTAAACTTCCAGATTACCTTTTATTGCGCCATGGGTCGTATATCTCATATCTCCAGACGGCATATAAAAATTATTCTCTCCGTTTTAACAAGCGTTGTGTTCACGTTGGAAAATAAAGAAGCAACAGTGACTTGTTCTTCCTTCCTTTAAAGAAAAATATATTCTTCTGACGCTGCTCTGCTGTGTGTGCGAGAAAGAGGAGCATGATGGGAATAAAAAGGAGATCAAGTTAAAAACACAGTAGAAATTTGTTTGAAGGCAGGGGCAAAAAGCCGTATTCCAGCAGAGCCGTGAACAATTCCTCTTCATTCTTTCTTGGAAAAATAGATTCTGTTTTTAGAAGAACCACACAAATCGAGCATTCATATTTTTAATTTGAAAGAATCTCTTTTGAAAAAAGTAAACCTCAAAGAAGTTCATAGTGGAGGGCTTTCCGAAAAAGGAGACCCAACACGGAGACCAGTGATAATAGACAAGAGTAAAAAAAATTATTTAGGAATATCCATAATCTGCTGAAACTGGAGATAAATATGGTTAAAAAAGGGATGATGATGACGAGAATGAGTCGTGAAAGCAATTAAACTCAATTTCGAAGAAGTATGAAGTCAGTGCCTCTTCCACGCCATTTATGTATTTTATACGTCACAGAAAGGAAAATAAGGCAAAGATTAATCGTGGTTTTTTGGCTAGTATACGAAAGGTTGGCGCTAAAACTGTTTCTATTTGGAAAAATAGGAGCAAGCTCGAAATCTCATGTGAAATATGGATTCGAAGAAAAAATGCAAATCAATGTTTTTTTCTGATTCAAATTTAGAATTACAAAGACGCATCTCAATCAACCAAATCTAGACTGCTCACTTCATTCTTCGTGAAGGCGGGTTATCATAATATTTTTTACAGCAAATGCATTTTCTTACTTTTTTTAGAGTCATGCTGAAGGCATCCTATTATTATTGTAATGTTGTTGTGGTGCGCACTTCCCATTCAAAGCAATTCAATATTTACTTATTATCCCTTCTTCTTCTTTTTTTCTTGGTTCCAATTTTGGTACAAAAATGGCTTTAACGAACTTGTATTTAAAAAAAAACTCGTGCATCTGCATAAGATAATTTTTTTAAGACGAAAACTGTATTTTATTATATTGCTCTTTTTTTCTCCGTGCACAAAAGTATCCCCTGTGTAATTTATTCCTTTCTGAACACAGAGATGCACCAAGGGCTGCAATTATTATTACCACATTGAAAATTCCGGCTTTACTTAATCTCCACTTCATCTTCTGGTAAGGCACAGTGCAGTGCCTCCATTTAAAATATCGTTCTTGTCTACCCACCCACTGCTGCACTTTTTCTGATGCACACTCTTCTCCTTCAACTTGAAAAGGACGAGCAATTTTGACTAATTTTCTAACCTCGATTTTTAAATGTCCCTTATTATGGGTTCTACGTGGCCCGATAAGGAGGCAAGTTTTTCCACTAACTGCTGTGCGCTCTTCATGAGCCATACAGTGCATCCATTGTGATAAGCGACAAAAATATAAATGAAGCAAGGCACGAATCCCTGGCTAAAATGTTATATACTACCGAGGAAAAAAAAGAAGCTCACGTTGATAATGATGATTACGATAGGAATCATGATTCCCAGATTTTATTACCACATCCATACACATACACACGGTACATTACCTTTTTTCTCCTTTCCTTAGATTTAATGATGCACAACAAAAGGAGAATAAAAAAGATAATACTTGACTCAAAGGGAAAATTCACCACAGGAAAAACATACACAGACATATAATTTCTGGTAAAACTGGCAAAAAGAGTGGAGTGAACAAGGATAAATATTTGGTAAACACTTTATTCAGCGCAACAACGTGCATCATCAATGAACTAATAGCACACATATTTTGTGACTGATGCAGAAGCCAGTTTGACACGAAATGGGAGAATCCACTCTCCCTCTTTTAGAAACACACATAATTTCCTCCGTGTTTTTCAGCTAATCAAATCATCGTCTTCTCTCGTCAAGAAAAAAAATACCACTGAGGATGATGGGGAGGCGATGATAAGCAAGTGGATTAACGACATAAGTAAACAACATCCATATTCATGTGGTCACCTTTTTTCCACGTGGATACACGAAGTAATTTTTTTTCTTTTTTGATGGGGAGGCGATGATAAGCAAGTGGATTAACGACATAAGTAAACAACATCCATATTCATGTGGTCACCTTTTTTCCACGTGGATACACGAAGTAATTTTTTTCTTTTTTGGCGATATTGTTGCAGTAAGAGAAATCTGACAAGATAAGATGTGTTTTTACCTATCAATCAGGTATTTTAAAAAAAAGTCAGGTAAAAAAAAATTTGAGTGATTGCCCTCTTTTCCTTGGTTATCAGCTTTTTCTCAAAGGTTCTCGTCGTGAGCTGTTTTGCTCACTTTTTTTTAGAAAAAAAAGGAATCCATAATAATAATGGTAATAATGAGGGTGATGATGTGTGCAAGAAAGTAATGTGCCCGTGCCCTCCTGTAACAATGTGGTCACATTTTGGGGTGCGTGGTGGTTACCACCAGCATCAAGAGTTCGTTAGTTATCATTTCATCAGTGTTTTGTTCGGATGCACACTGCAAAAAAGGAAATAATGGTGAAGAATTAAAGCTGAAGAATTAGCACGTGAAGCTGGCGAAAAGCGGATGCTGATGATGACTGAAGCCCGAATGATGATTATGCATATGTGTGTGTGTGCACACACTCGTCTTCTTTTTTGCACAAGATAGATAAACTTTGGTTTGCAGCAAGGAAAAAGGAGACTAAAAAGTGGGTAAGTGTATTCAGTGGTGCATAAGGTGGCTCAATTTTTATTTTTTTTTTCTAGTCGTGAGTCCATGAACCATGCCATTGAGCACGATGAGGCTATGAGCATAATGTGAAGTGATGATGAGCATATTATGATCATTACCACATAGTGGATAAGCACCCCACCACCACCACCAGAATATAATAATAATAACCATGACTGGCTCTGACTTGTGAGCTATCGATTCGAAAAGTCACAACAGAAGAGTTTTAATTTTCCATAAGACTAGCTCATCAAAATAAAAAAAACCAGTAAGTCTCTCTAATCAGAAGGGAGGTTTTTTCACGACTTCTTTGAATGATTCTCCTTTTTTACATTCTTCTTTATTTTTCATTACCACAAGTGAGCCAGAAATGTGTTTCATTGAAAAGAGTCAAAGTTAAAGAAGTAAAACATTTCTTATTCATTACCAATCCTTCCTCCTTTTTCCTTCTCATCAAAGAAGAGGAATCTACTCTGACTGGTGCAAAAAAATGTTTTTCGATGGATATTGATGCATTATCTGAAAACTCTCCTTTTCGGCCTGGTAAAAAAAATTCTGACAGTGAAATACACGCATCGGAAAAGAGCAACAAGTTGAAGACAAGCAAGCAAGCGGCTCTCTCTTCTTATCACAAAGAAACCCATCCCATTTATCGCTATAAAAACTGTGCGTGTAAAATAAAATAAATGTTGAATGGATTATTGAGCAAAGGAAAACGAGAATAACTCATTTAGATGTCATCAACAACAAGTGATAATCATTTGCATAAATAAATGGTACACACGCTGCTGCTACCAAAATGAAAAAAAAATATATTTTTCAAAAGATTTGACCAGAAAAGTAGAAACTTTTTGTCACACAAAAATAATCCATAGGTTATCAAATAATGTGTCTTCTTCTCAGATTTATTTTGTGTGATCAAAAGTGTGTGCATCTTAACTTTGTGACATGAAAAGTATTTAAAGTGAGTGAATGCACACACATTAAAAAACTTGAAACTAAATAAATACCATAAAAAATTACATCAAATGGGTAAAAAAAATCCAAGTGTGGCTTGGCTCACATAATGATAAGCCAAAGAAACGGAGGTAACAAAATAATAAAACACGGTACAAATAATTTCATTTTTTTTACCAACGTTTTCATGCTCACAAAACTGACTCACTCACACTCACAGTCACAGTTCGTTGGACCATAATAGAACACACTCAAAGAAATCACGTAGCTTACACACACGGGCTATTTAAGCGCAAATAATGGAGCACATAATGTCATGAATAATTCCCTGTAAAAATGATCAAACGCCGGAGAGATTACAATCTCATACAAAAAATTATATGAGTCATAATGCGAAAGTCAGAAAAGTGTTGAGCACAAAGAGCATTAGTGTACCTCCAATATAAGATGCACACACACGTTTCTTTGCAAAGAAAAAAATTTGTTATTTGTTTGAGCATTTCTAAATTACAAGCTTAAAGTGTTGTGTTTTTTCCTGTGAAAAAATTTTTTCTCTTGCTATTTGCTGCCGAATGGAGCAGGAAATCTCAGAAATGGATACCTTGTCTCGTGTTTTTATTATACCTAATAATAATGAGTGTGTGGTGGTGTCTGGTGTGCACACAAACAGCTTGTTTTCATTAAAAACTCGTTGTGTAACATGGAATTCTTGGTGGAACATTTTCTGTTGAGCTCTTGTCTCGAAAAGAAACAAGAATGTCATTTGTCTTGCAAGCAAGCATTAGAGTGAGCACAGAGGAAGTTATCTTGGAAAATAACATTAATGCTTGCACTTCTCGCCCACACACACATAAGAAAGATATATTATAATCGGTTGAATGGATGAATGGTTTGAAGCCATTCCACGAGGTAATTATCAAATGATAGGATGTTGTTGTGTTGTCTACTCCTGCTCCAACCAATTTTTCCTTTGAGAACAACATCTTGGCTGGCAAAAAAAGCATTTTATTTAAAAAGGAGCGACCATTCTTTTTTTTTGTTTCTTGATTCGTTCAATGAAGCATTCAAACATAACAGGGAAATGTTTCGTCCTTGTTTTCATACACGAGACATTATCATTTTATTGGTGTGTGCATAATAGAGAGGAAATGGGAATGCACTTAAGTGGATGTTTTATTATAATTATTATTATAACAAGCTAGCTTTTTTCTTATAACATTGAATTGCGAAATAACACTTTGATCTTACCCAGAGATTTCTGTCCAATTAGCGGGCCCACTTGTGCAAAAGTAAACTAGGCAGTGTTCCAGCAAAATGGATATATGTAAGAAATGTGACGAGGTGGGAAAGGCGGAGATATGAGGGGAACAAACAAAAATTTTGCTACGTTGTAACAGTGTATTTTCAGGAAAGCCTGGGAATTCAAGTGTAAGTTTGCCAATTTGAGCACAACGATGCAAATGATATTGTTACCAATATTCAACAAAATGGATGGAGTAAAGAATATAAAATTGCATTTTAAAATATGTCTAACTTGAACGTCGGTAAGTGAAGGTTGTTTCCTTCCAGTAGGTATGAGTTTTAAAGATGGGTTGCATGTTGCATCGATGTGTGGCGATTTCTGTATTGCGAGTTGTGTTTCACTTGTCTGCAAAATTCGGAGGAGGGAAGGAGTAGTTTTAAGAAAGAAAAAAATGTGCAATTAAATTAAAAATGTATTAGCTTAGCTTACATTATGCATTTTTATATTTTTCTATGTTATATAATAATGCACTAGGCAGGATCCTACTTTTGCCGGTATTTCTGTTTTGATGATGTTAATCGTGAAATGATTGTAGTGGTGATGATGACTCTGACGATAATGTTTGTTGTAGATATGCACACACTATGCTTGTAACAAAACCATTTATTGTTGCAGTGTGCACTTACATACGTAATGCAATTATGATGAGTGTAACAACAACCCCTAAAAACACATTATTGCTCTTCTTGTAGCATTTGTGTTTTTTGGGGTTCTTTGTGTGCACAATATATTTTTTCCTGTGGTGGTGGTGGTTATTATTTCCTTCCAACAAAAACTCCTTCAAGAGACGCACAATTTTTAAAAATACACACAAACTCAAGCAGAGAAAATTTCTAGCTCGTTCGAGAAATGCAGTTGATGATGACCGTATTACGATACGAGGAATACGCGATGACCATGATCATTATTACAAAAGGCACGACGACTTTGGACTTCAAGCTTTCCATCATCATTATTATCACAAGAGCACATACAAGAAGAAGAATAAGTTCACATTGTTCAACCAAAAAAATGCTCCCTCTCCACAAAAAAAAGTTTATTGCGAGAGAGCTTTTGAAAGTAGCAATTACCTCAAAAAAAGAAAATTATTGGTGTGGGGCTCCTTTGCTTTTCGGATTCCATATCTTGTCAGACATTATATTACACTAGTTTCACCAGACTCTGCTCGCGTAATCCTAGTTAAGTCAAATTGTGGAGGACGACAAAGAAGCAAATGTAAAGCTGGACTCATTTGTTCATGATAAGCTATTTTAGCATCTTAAAAATGTAACCAAGTACCATTTTGCATTAGAGAAATTGTGGTGCTGTTATAAATAATGTTTTCAACTTATTTTAGATTTTTTTGGTAATATGGTCAACCTATGAATGTGATCTTCAGTGTGTCCATATATGATAAGTGATGGTTGTGGCAATTTGCTTTACTGGTGCAGTTCACGTTTTTTAAGGGCTTATTTCTGTCGATAATCCTTGTTTTAAACAGAATTTTTTTTTCGTGTTTCGATATTTTTGTGTGCTTATCGCCGTTGCAGGTTTATGAACAAGGTTCATAATATTGTGGGTTTTTATGACTGTTGGGATGAGGATGATGATGATGGCGATGATGATTGATGACTAATGACAGGTTTGAAGATGATGATGGGCTGTAATAATAATAGTTTGGGATAATTTTATGTTCTGGGCATTTCACAGTGCATATCTTCGCATTATGATCTAACCATATTCTACTTAGCTTGAGAACAAGGTTGGTGGGAAGACGGACAACTGTGCAGGTTTGTGAATTTGTGTGTCTGCAGTTTTGTTTACATTGTCGAATAAAAATCATTGTTTGCTTCTAGTACATGCTCTCTTTTTCATCACTTGAAGCAATTTTCTCTGCCTCTAACAATACCACTCACGCACTCACCCACATTTATGGACACAAGGTTTCCTCTTCCTTCCTTATCAGTACTTATCATCATCGCCAAACATTCTCATCAAGACTGAACAAATAATCTTCTACGTTTCACTGAGACAAATGGTGTATTAATGGTGAACAATATTATTAGAGTAATTAAGGGAACAAGGTTTGTTTTTCTCCTGGATTGTGCGTCCCACATAATATTGGTTTTTCCCGTGAAAAATGCAACAGCTGGAAATACACAATCTTTTCTCCGGGCTAATATTAAGTAGAATACAATAAAGATAACATGAACATTTTTACGGGAATGGATACTCTTTCTTTGGATTAGGTTTTATGGAGCACACACATGCTCTTAAAAATATATAAAATGTATAGCTTCCCCACGCACATATTTATGTTAACTATGATGAATACAATTTTGAGGATTTCAGTCACGAGGCTAATAATTGCGGTAAAATTTATCATCATGATTTAATTTTTGGTTGTGGTGAGCTCCGCGGTTATCCTTTTTTCCGCCTCCTCTGTTGGTTTTTCTCCTGGTAATAGTAAATACCCTGTATTTTTTGGAGCTCAACTGAAAACAATAAGAGGCAGCCTCCAAGAAATTATTGTGAGGGTTGGAACAACTATAATTTTGAAAATGAGGATGAGATGAGACCAGGTGAGTAGGCGGTTAGCCTGACTCCAGGCTAACAAGACTAGATAAACAATGTTCAACCAGGTTTCTAGCCCTTTTTTTCTGATCTCCCACACGGACACAAGAAATGATATCCTTATTTTCCCAGTTTTGATTATCTATTTTACACACACATCACGCGCCTTTATTTTTTTATATTAATGTAATAAAAATAATAAAAGGAAAAGGATCATCAAAACCTGTGATAAAACTCACATGAATTGTGTGGTGGTGGCAGTGGGAAAAATTATGATGATAATGACAGAGGCTAATATTTCTGTTTTTGTTTCATACGTGGCTTCAAGGCAAGATGAGTGTAGACAGTCCAAATAAATGTTTCAGGTTGAAGGAACTAATAATTTGCCATTACTGGTATGTTTGGAGATGTGCAATCTTTGGACAAATTATCCTTGTTTTTTTCTTACCATTATTGTGCTGAGCACAGGAAAAAATATAATACCTGTATTTCTAAAAAAAGTGCACGGAACAAAGACGATCAAGAGTTCACAGAAGGTAAACGTTCCGGATTTTATCTGATTTTCTGGTCCATTTTTAGTCAGTTGTGTGCAGACATATAACTACGGTTCATCATATCAATCATTAAATTTGAGTCATTGGCAGCTGCGGAGTCAGTCGGCGGCTTTGTTTGTACTTCACCATTTTCACGGTTGAGAGATGATCAAAACTCCTTTCCCTTTCCTTTCCAATTTTCTCAAATGTTCAAAATGATGATGGTATGTAATTTGTTTCAACTCACCAACAAGAGACTTGACCCACACCGGCAGACAAGCACATTAAACAATCATATACTTGTGCCCATCCGAAATAATTACATAAAATATTATAAATCCTGTTGAAAGGACTATTTACAATATTTTTTTTAAGTTAGACGTATTTTAAAATTCAACACGAGTTGTCATCTTGTAGTCAAAAGACGTTATTTATTTACCCAACCAAGCAATTATCGAATTGGCTCGTCGCGAAATTCCACCTACAAGTACCTAAGAAAACTTATGATTGTAACAATCTAAACTTGGACTACGTGGAAGCTTGTCAATTCCAACTCTGGAAAAGATTCTTTTTTTCGAATTCAAAATCACAGGTAACATGTACCACTCTTCATCATTCAAGAAGAAACACAGAAAAGTAGTACCACCTTGTATAAGGTATTTTCGAAAGGCGACGAGATGAAAAGTCGTTGGTCAGTGGAGCAAAAAATGAGTTACTTAAGTGCACCACATCATTGCACACGACCAGTGTTTTTTTTCTTCTCTCCATCCTTCCCTCTCTTTTTTTATCGATATTTCCAGCAAAATAAAAAAAAACGAGGAACCGGAGGAGTCAGACTCTGACTCCTCCGGTTCCTCGTTTTTCTCTGACTCTGACTGTCAGAGTCAGTCACCCCACCTGTATCGTAACGATTTTCCTTTCGGCTCTTATATTTTTTTATAACATTATTATCAAGTACATACGTATAAGCACACCCTGGAAAAATCTATCTTATCGGCAGCAATATTACTATACATATACCTATACATAGGTCTATTATATATGTCACTACACAAGCCCATTACTTTTATCACTGAACTGGACGCTCGTTTTCTTGGTAAAGTATAGACGCAACCAACGTTTCTGCTTTTGATACTCTTCTGCAGAAATGGTTGACTGATCCACTACACTTCTCTCCTTTTTTTATAGCCACCAATGATTCCTGAAAAGAAGGTCGACGCACATGAGAAAATAGATGATGAGAAAAAAGGTAAAAAAATGGTGAGTGGGGTTTTTTTCTCTATATTTTTTGGCCCATTGCAAAAAAAAATTTCGGAGGAAATAGTTCATGGTCTTATGGCTTCTTTTTTTTAAGAAAGGGAGATGTTCCATAATATCGAGAGGATTGAGAATATCAAAGAGTCATCTCACTCACTTCCTCCTATCTTTCTCGTCCAGTCAAGCCCACCAAAGGTCCACTCAGCTTGCGTCTGTCTCTCTTCTTCTCTTTACTACTACATTCGGAATGGAGGGTATTGCAAATACAATAGTGACTGACATATATGAGGAGAAAGTAAGAGAAAAGCCTCCTTCTACTCTTTTGATTTCATAAGAGAAAAAAGCAAGACTTTAGTTCAATGCTTGTTTTATTCTGCTTCACTTCCTCCCTTTCATCTTCTTTTTTCGCTCCTTTCTCGATGGAAATGGACTTTTTTTTGGCGAAGGTGGTCCTTATTGTACACATATGTACATATGTGTCCATGTTAGGGGAGCTCAACAGTTTTTTTTTTCGTGGAGCAGCAGCTTGGCTTGGAGTTTCGGTGGACGGAGGAGGACGTGCGGGCAAAAAATAAAATAGAGTATATTTTTGGTGAGAATCTCTTGGTAGTTTCTTTTTTTGGTTCTTGGTAGTAGCAGTATATCGGAACGCACAGCATGGAGCAGATTGAATTTCTTTTTACAACTTCTTTTTTTTCTCGAGCTTCTCGTTCCGTCCTCAACGCTCTTTTACTTCTTTCCGACTTTTTGCACAATATCTACCAAAATTTTCATTGAATTGCATCAAGAAAGGTATTATGGACACATATGAAAGGAATATTTTATTATATTTTTACCTACCTATGCATATCTAATGGTGTAACCTTATGCTCCAAAAATATATGCACATATATGTGTTCAGGAGAATATATACTTTGAGTGCCTCCTTCATATTTTTTGTCTTCTTCGCCATCCGGTCCGTAGAAAGCTTTCCCAGCGTGGAAAAATGTATTTTTTGGGAAGAGAGTTCTCGCATTTTTTAAGAAGAAAAAAATATAATTCCATATGGAACAAAATAAAAACATATATATTTATGTTTGTGCTTATCCAGTAGTAAGTTCTGTTCCATGCATCCATCTACCAAATATGATATTGAGGTAGGCGCATAATAAGAGCTCAAATAGGAAGAAACGAAATGGAAAGGAGGAAGTCCGCCTCCATTTTTTCTCATCTTCTTCCAATAATAATAATGTGAAGTGAAGAGAAAGACAAACCATGAAAAAAATGCTCATCATGAGACTGTTGTGTTATATAACATGATGCTTTGCTGGATAATAATATTTTTTGATGGAGAAAAATAAAAAAAGAAACTAGACTCTCAGACGGGCAACAAAAAAAACATGATATCCACAACAGCGAGCAACGACCCAACTCGCCCACTCAGCTGTAGATTTCTTTTTCATTTTCTTTATTCTAGTATTTTTCTCACTCTTCACTCATGATAAGATGTGTGTTGGAGAGTGTGCAAAGAAACAAAATTGTCAGCCTGCTTGCTGATTCGTCCTCAATTTCCTTGTTTTGCTTATAACGACAAATAATATTATTTCAGTGGGCATCCGTTCTTCTTGAAAGAAGAATGATTCCCAGCTCCGCATAAAAAATCACCAAAAACACTTTCATTGGGAAATATGGCCACATGCAAGAAACAACAATAATAATGACAATAAAAATAATAATTTTTCCTCTCACTATTATGTTTTGAGAAGAATAAAGTAGGTGACAGGAAAAGGATAACCTCCCATGAAAAAAACACTGGATACACTTGCCTAATGGTCCGCAGTCCAGAGTCACATGTGATCATGGGTCCTGAAACAAGATTGAGCATGAAGCAAATAAGATAAATATAGTAATAGTGTTGTCCAATATGAATTCTTGATAACCCCAACAGGATATCTTTTGTTTTTTTTCGCCCTTCCAAGACTGTTGTCCTTCGTCCGAAGGTTTCCCACGTGGCAAATTTTTTGCCGCGCGTAATAAAATACAACAGAAGAAAAGTGAAAGCTGTGCAAATATTTTCTTCTCACAAGCAAATGTTTGTTTAAATATGAATTGAACGTTCCTTTATTTCCATTGTTTTCTCAAGTGCAACCTACTTCTGAACTTGGGTGCAAAAAACATAACTTCTTATACATATAAATGGATTCAAGGAAGGAAAACTATAAAAGTGTAACTTTTCATTTCTACACTCAATTTATATTGTTTCCAATTTGTGTCGCAACCAAAAGGTTAAGTTGAGCCGAGCAGCTGGAAATAAAATTTAGTGCTTATCGTGACAGCCTCTTCTTATTTGCACGCTGCCAAACTCAACTCAAGAAAAACTTTTTCCCAACTTGTCAGGAAAGCCATGACTCGTGTACACAATGCAATTCAGATGTTAACTCGATATAATTGCTGCCACTGTCATGTCACAGTGGATACAAACAATGCAATGTGTAAACAGTCTCGGGCAACTTCCTATTCTCCAAAAATTATTTATTACATTTTCTCCAGTCTCTGTCAATGAAAATCAGGTGAGTGGGCCACATTTTAATATATGTACGTAAATATATTAATCTATAAATATTAGCACTTACATATTTTCCAACCAGCATTTATTCTTCCATTGGCAAACAAAAGAAAGGGATTAAGTGGAATCTGGAAAATGCTTCCACTCCACTCAACTCTTCACTAAAGCATGCGGAAGGAAGGCAAACATTCCGAGAGAGAAAAGTGGGTCAGTGGACACAAAAAACAGAGCTGGAATAAACATTCCATTGATCCCATGTTAAATATTCACCAGAATGAGAGTTTACCTTGGGCTCAAGTCAAACAATATTATTGTACACTGGGCAAATGGTTAAGTGGTGACTGTCCGTCTGGAGTTCTACTTTTCACCTCGAAAGTAAAAAAAACACAAGCGTATGTAACACATAACAAGTGTCTTTTTTATTCCTGCTTCATTCTTATTTCTGTCCACTTTTCTTCAGACAGGACAAAAAAAAACAAGTGAAAAGGAAGCTCCACTTTTTTTAAAGAAAAAAACATGCTCGAAAATAAAGAAAGGTTCTACCTTCACCGTTGTTAGTGTCTTTTCATCTTATCTTCTTTTACTTGTCCAAGATTTTTTTTCAACAAACAGACTAACTACATTTTGTGAAGGATCCCCAAACGCCAATGAGGACATAACACGGCCACCTTTACGACGTACACGTTGTTCCTCCAGAGTGAACAATGTAAGGAATGAAACAAAGGAGAAAAATAGGGGAAAGGGAGAAAACAATATTTTGTTGGTAAAGTATTAAAGGATGTGACCAAACTGCACAAAAAACCAAGGGGAAAAACATTCCTTCACATACGCACAAACACATAACACACACACACGTACGTGTGTATCTTCATAGATCCCATTTTATATTGTCATTACATATAAATACTACTCTTATATGGCCACAGCACAAAAAATGGTCGCAGATATATATGGCACGGTAATGTCTTTTACTGTTTTACGTGTTGGGCTTTGTCTTCACATTTTTTTTCTTTCTCTTTTAGCGAAGCAAATGTCAAAAAAAAGAACAAAGATCGAAATGGAGCCAAAAAAAATATTTCTGGTGGCGGAAGATAGTACAACGTACCTTTTTTTGAGAAGGGAAATGTTTCCTTTAGTTGAAAAGGAGAAAAGCTTTGGTTTTTCTCTCTTTTTTTCGAAAGTCAGTGGGTCAACTTTTCCCAATTATTGTGGAGGATTAAGCTACACAAGAAGAAAAAATAGGACATTCTGGTACGAACTTATTACTTTCATTGGAACAAAAAAGGGAAAAAAGTAAGGCTGTGTTAAAAGGAGTAGCTCACGCACACTTCTTCTTCATCTTTATTTTCGGTGTTCAGAGCCGGGCCAAATTAGATATTTTTTGTTGTAATATTGTTACCACCTTTTGTGTGTTTTTTAGTTTGTGTACCATTGGTTGGAACACACCTCGCAGTTTAATGCTAGACTCTTTTTAATTAAATATCTCTCTGATGAGGTGAGATTTCACCCGAGAATTCCGCTAAGAAGAAAATATTGTTTACAATATAGGCGCGGGAACATTTTAGTATTAATTATTTAACTGAAATAAAGATGAAACTAATGTTGATTAATAAGTGTGCTCGCAAAGTTACAAATAGTATACTTTTTAAAAAGATAAAGGCCAATGTCAATTTCAATGGAAGTTTTAAAAAATATGTCTACTTTCAACGCCATTATAAATTTGTTGTAAAATCTTGTACCAAATTACGAAATTAGATGTACTGTTCCCGCATTTGTAAATTTGAGAAAAATGATTTAGTTCGACATCGTTCACTGATTTAATTGGTGAAGCGGAGGTATTAAAAAGAGCAGATCGAAATCTTTTCAAAAATTATTAGTTCCACAAGTTAGTACATGAGCACGAGTGTTGTTCACAAAGTTTCAAGAAGGGGAAATCCAGGAGTTTAAAAAATAGTTTGCCGAAATAAAGTGTGTGGGTGGGACATTTGATCCAGAAGGAGTGTCACATATGCCTGAAATGTGATGTGACCCAGGTTGCACGTCACAGCAGTTCTCTTAATGTAATTGTTTAAAAGTCGCTCACCCACACATCTCCCGTTTTATGTTTACTCACGGGGGTACTTCCATTTAACCTTCAAGGTTGAGATAATATGTCAGGAAGTACCATGTAAAATTACACCACCGTATAGTTCTCGTGATGGTCAGGAAAACAACTTGAATTGCCTTCGTAAAATATTTATGAAAGCATTGTTAAATTTAAAATTGTGCACATAGATCTGGGAAATGCATATTTTGCTAGTATTTCATTCTGACGTCCACAAAAGTGCACATGACATTAAGTAAAGTTTAGCCTACAACAACTCATGGTGAAACTAGAATTGGCCACTTTCACCAACTCACAAAAAAGAATTAACTGGAGCTTGAAATGTACACAATGATGAGTGGCTACACTTGTTATGTACTCCAACCGAAATCAGGGCCAAACAAACAGCAAACACAAACTCATGCTTAAATGGTGCTCCCGCCCACCGGAATTAGAAATTCTTCCACGTGGAATCCCTCCAGAATTCTAGCCTTGAAAAGTCACGCATATTTTGACCTTAAATTAAGACGTCACACAATAACTTCGGAGACCGACCAGCGGACATGCAACATTTTTGTTCACTGTGTCAGTCACTGTCCAATATTTCTAATTTCACCACCGCAATGAATTTTGCACACTGTCAACTTCATTTCCTGAAGCATGTAAAATTGAAATGTGTCTGAAAATTGCAATTACTCATCAGGGAGTTTACCGGTAGCCGTCCGCTTCTCCATTTAATTTGATCGTTCGTCATAAGGGAATGTCTGCCAAGTTGGAAAACATTTTGACATTTCCAGTTGACATTTATGCATTTTTATTGTGACATTTACATGCATGACTCAAGTTTCTTGCGAAAGGAGACACTCGCAAAATAACATTGTGTAGGCATATAAAATATCTAAACAAAGGCACTTTATTTTGATAAGGTACCTCCCACATTCCAATTATTCACAGCAGGAAAATAATTTCTTGGAATGAAAAAAAAACATTTTGTCAATTTGTGACCAACGCTTCTCTCAGAAAAAAGGTCGAAGATTGATAAGCGGAAATACATGTTTGCTTGCTTGCTTATGTAAGGAAAAGGAATGACATCCTGTTTTGTTTTTCTGCAAATCTGGGTCGTAATAACGCTCCCACCTTTCACTTTTTTCCAAAACATGAATAATAACTATCGCCTTCAGTTTTTTCCGGGCGAGCGTGTGGGAGTCAATATAATTCCGCCTCCACTTATTCCCGTGATTTCTTTTCCAGTGAACAGGGTAATTTATCAAAGTGTTTTCTATATTCCACACTTGCTTCCACTCCATTCAAAAATTGTGTTAAAAAATATCATACAACAAAAATCAATTTTCTCACGTTTCCAAACGGACGCGTCCCATTACCCTACATTAGATTTGATTTTTTTTTTTCAAGAAAAATCTACACATTACTTTTGATTCTTATTGCATAAGGAAAAGGAATGACATCCTGTTTTGTTTTTCTGCAAATCTGGGTCGTAATAACGCTCCCACCTTTCACTTTTTTTCCAAAACATGAATAATAACTATCGCCTTCAGTTTTTTCCGCGCGAGCGTGTGGGAGTCAATATAATTCCGCCTCCACTTATTCCCGTGATTTCTTTTTCCAGTGAACAGGGTAATTTATCAAAGTGTTTTCTATATTCCACACTTGCCTCCACTCCATTCAAAAATTGTGTTAAAAAATATCATACAACAAAAATCAATTTTCTCACGTTTCCAAACGTACGCGTCCCATTACCCTACATTAGATTTGATTTTTTTTTCAAGAAAAATCTACACATTACTTTTGATTCTTATTGCTACAATCGCGAAGCTCGCATTTACGAAATAAAATTGAAAAATCCCGGAAAAGGAGGTAAACTACTTTAAGCTTCCTTCCAAAAAAAATCTTTCCCCATCTTGTATATATATTTTTTTTGCTCCGGCGACGTCTAATAATGAGCACAACTTTTTTTACGATCTTGCCAAATGTGGGCTTTCTCCACTTTCTCGCAGATTGCACACAGCGATGATTATGATGATGATGATGACAGGACAGAGCAAAACGAAAAATGGTAGTGCTCCGCGCCGCTTTTCCATTTCAGCGAGTGGCGAAAAGAAAAGCTGAGATTGAACATGAAGCGCGCGAATTGTGTGTCGCGTATTTCTTTCGGTTACGCTGCACACACAAAACCAGAGCACACTCAAATAATATTTGGTTTCCCTTTCCACACACACATATTTTTTTTGTAGCCAACCCACATATTATTACGTTGAGTAAGTAGGGCTCATTCAGGTCATTAATGTTGATGAGTAACTGTAAGTCTTCCTTTTTTTACTTGCTCCATCCAATCTCTCCTATGCTGCCTTAACATTGGAGCTTCTGGGCTAGAACTTTTCGCCAGAGTCTAGAACATTTCTGCTCGAAATGCTGGAACGACCTTCATATGTCACATTTTTTTCCGAGCGTCCAAAAAATACTAACATGTTTTTTTTAAAAAAAGCTCCACCATCATCATAGATATAGGAAGTAACAAGGTAAGTTTTTATACGTGTAATCCTACCTCTTCTTTTATTCGCGAAAAATGCACTTTTCATTTTCCGTAACCACCGCCTTTCAGCTCTTTCCTCTATAAAATGCCCTGAAAATGAACTGCATAGTGGTAATAAGAGGTTTAAAGTACAATTTTGATATAAAAAGAAGATGTGGACATTAAAAGCTCTGAAAAAAATTGGTGGTAATGTGCACAAGTATTTTGGGTTGTCACCGGTGCGTACGCTTCGCTGCTTACTTTATGCGACTGGTTGTGGTGTGCCCACCTACTTTTCCTTCTTCTGTGAAAATTTCACACGGGCAAGAATAAGTGGGAAAATAGTGTAT
The DNA here is from genome assembly GCA_027744215.1 of Troglopedetes dispersus. NCBI lineage: Eukaryota > Metazoa > Arthropoda > Collembola > Entomobryomorpha > Paronellidae > Troglopedetes > Troglopedetes dispersus. The sequence goes on from JAHZNF010002190.1 coordinate 46,853, forward strand.
TATGATATTATCATCTCCTGTGAAAAGGAGAGTGACACGGTATTAAGAATAAAAACACAGAGGACCATGCCATGTTTCGGCGAGTCAAAGTGGTGTATGAATGAATTTTGAGATTCCTGTTTCATTCTGAACCTTTCGAGAGAGAAAAAAGCTCCGCCACTTCTCGCAGGTTCTCCCACGCGGAGCTACAATTTTTTTTGTATGTGTGTGCTTAGTATATTATGTGAGCCAGTGACGATCATAAATACCATTCCCTTTTAGTTTTTTCCCTTGAAGTTTATGGTTCATGTTGTAAATATGAGAGGAAAGGCTTGGCAAATACACAATTTATGCATGGTGCTTATCCACCAAAGAAATGTGTCCATAATGCCTACATGCTTGCTCTTGCTACTTAATACAAGAATATATAGATATATTTTGTTCCAAGGTTTTCTAGTTTGCTTTCTTCCTTCTGCAAAAAAACAACATGGTTGCGTAGCTGAGTAAATACACAGAGAATGGTTGGACAGAAATATATGTAGTATATCTTCTTTTAATATTTAATGGTGGCTCGACTTTCCTTCCTTTTCCTTGAGTTTCGCCTCCACTTTCCATCTTGCCATTAGATAAATCCTGGAAGCCCTGCTGGAGTCTTCATCCATCTCATATTTCATATATGGAATATATTATTATTGCCGCATCTAGCTGATAAATCTCATCTCATCTTCTCTCAGAGAAGCCCTTTTGGGAGGTGTGCCGTGTGCTGTGCACTGTGCACACACTGCACAGAGGAGAGAGCTTTTCCTCGGATCTCAAGAAGGGGAAGTAAAAGCTGACACGAAAATGTGAAGATCATCTTGGGACGACTGAGAGATGGCCATTTTCTTTTTTTCTTAGCCACATGTGCCGTGCACCACTATTTCTTTTTCTCGGTGTGCTGAGGTGTGTTCGAGTAAATATGTGGAGGTTGTCACCTTTGATATCAGTATTAATCGTGTGGTAAATGGATGAAAAACTTTCTGAAGCCGTTCCCCCGGAAAAGGAGAAAATGTGTTTATGCAAATGCTAGAAAAGGTTCAACGAATTCCTTCAAGGAAAAAAAAGTTCCAAGTAACACAGAACAAAATTAATTTAACCTCAGGACTGAATACACATCATGCTAGAAGCAAAATATGGAAATTATGAGGTAATCCTTTTGTGAAGCATGTCCGTTCATTTTCGTTATAAATTTTAGTCATGGTAAAAAGATGGAATTTGTATTTTAAAAAATGTGAGAAAGGAATAGAATTCATTAGAAATTATTCTTTCTTTTTTTTACTTCTTGAAGCACTCTTTAGTTTGGCCACAAAGGCTTATCATTATTATTAATCCTCTCCTCCAAAAAATACATAATTTTCCTCCATTGTTTTCCAAAACATTAAAAAACATGTTTCATTTCGGAAAAAAACCTCTCCTCCTCCGTATCCTCCTCTTCGTCATGAATTGAAGTGTTCTCCCTCATCAAAAGTTAACCTGCACACAAGACACACACATAATATATTCTATTGTTTAATACGTTTTCTTCATAAATAAAATTAAAAGGGGAAAAATGTGAGAATATACCTGTGTAAACTAAATCTCTCTCTGCTGTTCCTAAAAAAATCATCGTAGCGAATTCATTCACGCATGATAACAACACCATGCTTATTACATCCCTCTGTTCTTTTTCTACTCATGCATATTACACAACACAATAATATAAGCTATGGACACACTAGCATACATATAAATTATGAGGACTCAAAAATCCTTGTTTATGTTTTGGTTCGTGTCAACCACTATATTTTCCCATTTTATGCACGCCTCACCTATTCCAACAAATATCATCATCATCATCATAACCTAATCCTCTTCTTTCTTGGTACATAACAGAGGCAACCTGACCAACAAAATATTATTCTCCGTATCCTCTAGTTATTCAGCGTATTTTTTTACTTCGTTTCATTGAACTTGATCTAATCCTGTCGCAGCAACCCGAAAGTAAAAAAAAAATATTATACCGTCGCGTCGTGATATTGATAGTCTTCTGGGATGTGTGTGACTGTGACGCTCTCTCTTTTTTATACATAAACAACGAAATAGAAAAAACTAAAAGATTTACACCTCTTAAAGTCTTGGTGCACATATAATCCTACATTGTTAGGTGCTTGTCATTATTATTGTTATGACGCATAACATGCATGACAATGGCAGTCAACTTGTGTGGTTATTGTGGAGACGTGACCACTTGAAGACGAGGAACATTTAATGCCATCATGATGCATTTTCGTAAAGTAACGTGTGCATTTCACCTACATCCACTCTCTGGTCTGTGCTGTGCTCCAAGCATAATCGTTTCTTTTTTTAATACCCTTCTTATTACCACCAGTTTTTTTTTGCTGTGGCAAACATTTTAAATTGGTTGTAATTGTTACATGGATAAAAAGAAGTTACTGCTATACAGATGCAGTATAAGGTTGGGTAGGATATTCATGTAAAATTCATTTGACTTCCTCTTGGTTTCTAGCCGCACTAATAATATTACGTGAATACACGCAGTTCTTCTAGATCTCCACTTGGTTATCATCTTGAATAGTGTGTTTTGGAGACTGCTGGGCTGGTTGCATGCAGCTCGTTTCTTTTCTCATCCTGACAGTTCACATTAGGAAGAAGTGTGACCACATTTGCGGATTACACTACTTAGCTTGCACTCCACATGCTTAGATTATAGAAGAAGTGACCAGCCTCTGTAATTTTTAGGAGTTCTGAGTGTGCATGTTGTGTGTGCTCATAAATGCTAGCCCGTAGCCAAAGTTGCTTAAGTGAAGGGAAACCTTCCATCAAAGGATTAACATGTCCCGCACGAAGGAGAAAATAATGTAATTAATCCTTTACTCAGTTATATGTACCTCTTCTGGGTTTTGCCCTCTGCTGCTCAAGATAAGCTGAAAGGTGCATCTTGGGGAATAATACTGCTCTCGTGAAAGAAGGTGGTTGTGCGGTTGTGAGCCGCATACCTCACAATTTTTTTTCTCTCCACATTTTTTAATGATGACGAGAAAGGATTAAAATTAAGTGAATGAAAAAAGCCTGCGCGGAGAAATGTAAAGTGCAATCATTTTAATGCATTTCATTACAACAAAAGAAGAAAAAGGAAGAGCAAATGATGCAAAAATATTTCATCTTTGTTTTCTTCTTTTTCTCTCAGAAGATAGGCTTATCCTTTCTGGCACAACTAAAAAATGTTGTTCTGCATTCTGCATCGCATCGCTTTTTTTGCATATCACAGGGAAAAAAATCATAATTTTTTTACTATTTTTCCGAATGGCTTCTTTTTGTGCATTCTGATATTCGTTACAGGAAACAAAGCAGTTTTTACAGAGCGCACACAAAAGAGAAGAAAAATTAACAATCTGCATCTAAACTAAACTTTGAAAAAATAATGAATAGAAAAATACAAGTTTTTTACTAGCAACCAATTCTCTCTTGATAACTACATCACTGTTCATGTTCATTAAGCCTAAAAGATCACGATAATGCATGCCGATGAGTCTGATGATGATGATGATGATGCAGAATAATGATAATGATCAAGTTCTTCAACTCGTATCGATCTCTCTTCTCTTCACACACACAACACTCATACCTATTTTCCCCCAATTCCTTATCAACTCGGATAAGCCAAACCTGCCCAAAAAAAATTGAAGGAGGAGGTCTTCGATGTAGGCAAAAAGGGAATGAATGTAGGAACGTAAATCATTTCATTTTTCCTCCGGTAATAACCTTCTCCTTTAAATATGATCATTTTTTATAGATTTTTGTGGACAAGTTGTACTCTTTAGTAACATTTAGAAAGACTTACATTTTTTGGCAACAATTTTTTTTCTCCTTTCTAGCTCAACTTGATATATATATTTTTTTACTACTTGAGCATTATTTAACAATAACCTCCAACAGGTTTTATTATTGTTTTTTTTCTTCTTTTGTTGAGAGTATCATGACTCGGCCGCCAACAACATAACATAACCACCATCACATTTTCAGATGGTCGTAACAATCCCATCATGCATCTTCCTTTCTTTCGCGATGGTCGTTCCAATTTCCTCCATTCTGTGTCCCTTTTTTCTTCTTCTTGTGCCAATGGCCCATTATAAGATTTTATTGCCTCAAAAAAGTTCATTCCAACTCCGACAAAACAATAATCACACTTCCCACCAAAACCACCACATGAGCCAACACCTTTGCTACAGCACAGTTCTTGTCTTTGAAGAAATGTATTTTTTATTGGTGAAGAAGTTGGCAGTTAAAGTTGTTAGCCTGGTCTAGAACTACAGAGCATGGCTGCCGGATAACCTTGTGTAAATAAAAAGAGAGGAAATGAAGACTGAACACACACACAATTTCTGCTTCTCTGGCGAATAAAAAAAATGGTTTGCGTTGGATCCTCAACTCAACTTGCCAACGTGTATCATTAAAAACGTGCTAACTAATTTAGTGGGCTGAGCAGTTGTTCTATGTGTGTGTCTTTTTATTTTTATGCATGGACATATATTCCCCTTGATAGTCGATTTCCATGTTGATAGCAAAGTGTAATTTTTGCCTTGATCCTGAAACATAGAAAGTCCCTTCTGGTTATTTTTTTGCTCAGATCTGCCAAAAAAAGAAGTTTTTTGTGGTTCGTTTTATTTGAAAACGATTTGAGCATTCTGCATGTGTCTGCTATTTAGTTTTC
>JAHZNF010002191.1:0-55098 GCA_027744215.1 Troglopedetes dispersus
ATTATGCTGTCGGAAGGTTATAGTTGCTCATCGGAATGACTTAGTTCATTAGTAATTTTTAAGTAGGCTTCAAGCATGTTAGATAATATATATTTGCCATTCTCGCTGCTTCTCATTATTAGAATTTTACTATTTAATAATGTAATTGAGCATGAAAATAGGAATTCATTGAAAACAATTATTTACAATGTCATGAAGAGATCCCTTCGGCATTCATAAGCAAATTACGTGTTTGACATATAGTATACACATGGACGCATCTGCAAAAGCTGCATTCGTTCGCCCAACTTGTTATCCATATATGAAATGAGGTGTGATTACTAAGAGCGTTAAAAATTACTATCATGATTTGCATATTTGGTGTTGAGTCTGTAGGTCGAAGAGTGGCGAATCTTCTGATTCGTAGTTATTCGATCACCAATCTAATAAAATTGCAGTTGTACAACTATGTATATGATTTGTTTTGTTTCATTTTTATATATCTGTAAAGTGCTGTTTTTGCGAAGTATGTAAATGGCAGGGGTATGACTTTATTTGATAGAACCACTCTTGGTAAAACCGAGGAAACCTTATAAAGAATGTAGATCCAAGTAATGTTATGTGTTAGTAATGTTATAAGATTACGATGTTTAATCACTCTCATTCAGCTCACATTTAGAAGATAAAAGTTTCGCACAGGTTTTTGGAGGAAAGGGGGGTGACAACAGCTATTTTTCAGTTGCCTTTCTATGATGGTAATCAAGGAGCATTTCTTTTTCTGCAATTTACTTGCCTAAAAAATTGCATCGGCACAAAAAGAAATTTTGGTTATTTAGGTCAAAGGCGGACGCTTGGATGAGTTTGGATAGAGAGAGAGATACAAATTTTGCTTTTCATGTTGTTCACAGGATGACGAGAGTTTGTTGTTGTTTATTCTGTGAATGAAATGATGAGAGGGATAGAAAATTATGTTATGTTGCAAGGTTTGGAGTCCGTGGCGCTGACAAAGGGCATTGCATCCACCCGTGTTGCTAAATGTGTGCGGAATATCAAAAGGAACCTAACTGATTACGTGGATGAAAATTCTTGCAACGTTGGGAATTTTTATAAGTAAATTGGCAACCCAAGATGCGTAATGGTACACGAATGTCATTTTTTTAACCACGATAATGATAACATTTTGATCAGTTGGTTTGATTATATTGGCTAGAAGCTACAAGCATAAGAAGGTGCGGGTAAGCATTTCAGAAAAATTTCATTCTGATTAGACCATGCCTCCTGGCGGCAATAATTTACCACCTAATTTCTTTGTGACAGTATTATTTTGATTGTTCGTACATTCGGGTTGGCCTTCTTCGAATAAAGTTTACAATTTTGAGACTGGGACCAATACCAGGCACGATTATTTAATCAAATCTCTCCTTATGCATTTTGTGACTGGTTTTTAATTTTTGTTTATGTAATAATTTATTGATTTACTGCAATCGAAACTACTGCAGGTGAGAGATAGAACGACAAAATTTAGTGAGTGAGTTCTGTGTGAATGCATATTCAGACTCATGCGTTCAGAACTCAGAACCGTGAGTCATGATAGTACGTGATGATTGGAAACTCTAAAAGGAGGACTGCTATTAGTCGACGCGATGGAGTGAGGGGTGACGACATTTTAAAATGCTCGTGAGTGAACTTTCCAATATGACAAGAATTTTGCAAGTTCCCTATCATTTCTTTTGTATTTTCTTCCATTATGTATTACTAATGTATATTTTCATGCAAATATTTCTTTAATGCTGTATTGGGAATGCGTGTAATACATGAGCTATAATAGAGAGACGATTTCGTTACTAAATCATGTTTTCTATAAGATTTAGGATGAAATAATCATCACATCGTCATCTGAATCTAGGTTTTGCAACAAAATTCATGATGAGACTGTTAAACCAACTTCCTCGGCTAAAGTATACCTTCAGGAATTTCGTGAAATCATGTAAAAATTATGACACAAAATGAATGTCTAGTTCTGCGGCGAGACAAATGATACCGGTCTATGCGGCATATGAGGAACCCACGATCGTGTAAGAATATACCTGAACACGTCAGCTTTTATGCTGCATTTGTTTGATTATTCTGTTCAAAATATGATTATGCAAAAATCGTACAGGATAATTAAGAAAATACTTGAAGATCCCTGTCGAGAGCTCAAATGAACAATTAGCGAACAATTTTTATGCTTTCCTTTAGTACAAATAAGATCCACTTAAAGGAAGGTTGCGTTCTATTTTATAAAAAAGACCATCCCCGGAGTACATATAAGTGACTGAAACTCAAACGTTATAAGTTGATTTCGTAATAAAACCTTGATAATAATTAATTTATTATCCTCGTGTTTTTAGACGAAAAGGAACTGATTCACGACGACTTGAGCGAGTTTTAATTGCACCATTTAACTTTCTGCAAGATATCCGTCATTAGTGGTAATAACTCGAAAAAAATACACATTCACTTACTTATATGTAGTTAGATATCCTGTTCTAACGAAGTGGTGTGTATACATCACCTGTTTTCGCAATTTGAATAAATACTAATAATTAGATTTTGATTGAATTCATCTTTACCCCACAAGAAGATTCTCGGTAATTTTTTATAGAGTTCAATTAATTTTGGGCAGGTCAGTCAATTAATATTCGTCATTTGAGCAACGGCAGGTTTAATTTTTCTGAATGATCAGGAATCAACAACCAGTTTTCTTTTGCAAAATACCTCGCTGTTCCTCATTTACCCTAAAGAGCAAAATAACTTTGATTGAGAAGCTGTCTTAAAAAGTACAGTAAGTGCATGCCAGCTTGTTTAGCTATTAACTTAGCCGTTTATTACAAGAGTTCCGGATCTTTCTTTACCAGAACTATTAATGTTGCAACACTTTTGAAGAAGAAGTAAATCTTTCATAGACAAAACAGCAATTTTTTTCACAATGTACTACATATAAGAACCTGAGTATATGATCCATCACCTCCGATCACAGTTCACATAATAGAAGTTTGCATGTTTAATTTCACTCATTAAATTGCAACCAGTCTTCCTCGGTTTCCTGATTTTTATTGCATTGTTGACAGACATACACTTTTTCAATCAACTCTTTGAATACTTGCTTTAAAAAATCACAGTTGCATGAAAGTTTTTACCAAATGTACGTGTATTTTTTTAAAGTTTAAATGGAATGATGACATATTGAAGGTCATATGTCTGAGAGGGGATTGCTTGACCATGTCTCATATATTTAGCTGTTATTTGTCCAAGACAGGAGAAATTAGAAGTTAAATGTGGAAGAGCTGTGGAAGTGTAGCTGTGGGGTGTATACAAATGAAATGCCTTGAAAATGTCCATTAAATATGAATGAGGAGAATAGGTAATAAAATTTGAAAAAGGAAAATCATATCTCTGCAAATTCAGTTTTGTCATCCATAAATTCGTCACCAACCTAATTTGAATTGAGACTGAGGAGGAGGACGCTCAGCATCAATAAGTTAAACCGACGGTCTCGTTTAACAATACATCTTCTTATTGTGCTTATCGTATCAGCGTATAGCTATACAAGAATGATGTTTATTTCTGAAAGGATAAATATGACCCATCACTCCGCTGCTGATTCATTTTTCTAATCAAACTCACTGCGAGACTCAATGTGGCAGACCTTTTTTGAAACCAACGCCCATATCAGATCAAAGCAAATTTGTCCGTAGAAAAACAAATAGAGGTATTATTTATGGATTAGATAAATAAATGTGATATGCAATCACCAATCAACCTTTTACATCTCTGAAATATTCCTTTGCTGAAATCTGTGTCAGTCCCTTTCTACTTGTTCATAGCAATGTCAAATACTGTTAGTTGCTAACATGCTTGCATAGACCACGGCACAGTTTTAAGGATCAAACAAAAACATAATATTAAAATAAAAAAAAAGGAAATTGGATAGGAGGCGACATTGATATAATGATAAGTAGTGCGAGAGCGAGAAGTGGCAAAAATCGTACGAGTGTTATCACAAGAGGCTACAATTTTATTGAGCATTGAACCAAAGATAATCTTATATTTGTCACTTTAAAACCACAACACGGTAATAACAGTCCATATATATTTGTCTTTTAACTAGGTAATGAAATGCATGCTTGCGCAGTATGTTTTACAAACCCACGAAGATTTGGCGCTTGTCTTTGAGAAGACTTATATAGAAAAGGAAGCTAAAAAAACTGCAATAAAAATAAAAATGCAAGTGGCCCTTGCGCCGGTTTTCTTGATGACCAATCCCACAATTAATTTACAACATGGAATAATTTTCCTTGGAAGTTTGAATCGTCTTAGCCCTGAACACGAATAGCCGCCAATGTTTAGCTTGTTCTTGTCCTTTCTTGGTAACAACCCAAATTTTAACAAAAAGCTTATTAAAGACCAGAAGCTTTTGGGTTGGATTGAATTGTCATAAATAAAGTAAAAACGGGTTTCTCAAAACTCAATATTAACAAGTGGGACTCATTAAACCTAACCAGCTCGTTGCAACTCGTTAATTTGTGGAAAATTCCAATACCGCCATAAGTAAACACAGTTCCTCTTAGCTTAGTAAATGATTTGAGTTTGAAGTATCGTAGTGACACTCACATGATGGAATCAGGTTGTGGTTTGTGAGCAAAAAAATATCATGAAATGCCAACTCCTGATATTGAAGTAGTCATCATAAAACATTTTCCCATAAGACCTGAGAATTTACGAAAGTTGAGATGACGTTGATGTTTTTATGACCGTAGTGATGAGACGACCAACTGCATTGAAGTTGCATTAGAATTTAAAAGAAAAAGAGCATTTTATGGACTAAGCATAATTTCAGATTCAATAGGTTTCTTCATGAACCAATACAGAAAATTACAAAGGCACGATGCAAATGTCAATTTGATCAGTTCAGAGCGTTCTGAGCGATTTATGCTGAAGGAGTTTTCAGGATGGTGTCATGCAATATCAGTGTTCATTGTACCGGTACATAATGATATAGTTTGGGGAAAATTTGTGCCAGTGTGACAAACTTGCAGCCCTCTTTATTCTATCATACTCATTAATGTATTCAGGAGACATCCATTACTCTTCACAGAAAGACTGACAAAAGGAAAACTCGACAAGACATGAAATTGCATTCCTTGTCAATTTGCAAAATTTTCTTCATTGCCAAACAGCAAAACTATTTCTGCAGTATATTTTTATCTTTATGATACAATTTGCAGTTACTGAAAACACACACCATCCTCAACGTTTTCTCAAAGTTGCATTGTGGGTTACATTAAATTATACGATTATACACATTGGTATTTCTTTAACTTAGCTATCATGATGTCGCTACGTGTTTTAGTTTTAAACGGTAACTGTATAGACTGACTATAAAATAAAGGACTCAGAGAGTACTGTCGTGCTAATCATAATATTGTCATCGTCGGCAACGTGAATTTATGCTGTGTCCTTTTAAGAAAGCAGCGACGAAGTACAGGAATCACGTTCAATGCTGAAACAAAATAAAAGGAATAATCCCGTTGTAAAAATCGTTTTGCTTTTGGGAGAGCCCAACTTCAAAGATTTATGACTACCTTAAGTTAGGAATTACTAATATATTGCTGAACAGTATGCTGCAAACAAACACTGTTGCTTTACATTTTCTTTCGATTGTCTTTATATCCTACTTTGAACATTAATTTTCCTTCTTTATGGGAACAAGTGAAAGAGAAGAGTCACTAAATTATATTTTATTGTTCACTTCACCTTGTAAAATGAGAAGGAGAAGGGGAACAAAAAATTTTCGAGTTCATTTTTCGCAAAGTCTACAAAAGATGCATTTATGAACAACTAAACGTTTGTTCGTATGTAATAATAACTGTTTTAAATGCATGCATTTAATAATATTTATGGTTAAAGTTGACTAGAAAATATATTCATTTTACAAGAGAACAATAACAGTGTTTAGTCAAAATGAAGTGCTGGTTTGAGCGTTTAATTTCACGAAAACATGATACTTCAAAGACAAAATGGAAGTCTGAAATAATTAATTCCCCGGTCGTTATGCTCAAGAATCTCCGAAACTGACAGTGCCAGTGAAATATGACTTTGTGAAAGGAAATCAATTTGAATACTCAAAAATTACAGTTGTACATTATCTTGTTCTCAGTTGTTACATCCAAAAATACATCAAATGTTACGACCAGAATTTGCATTGAACATCTGCCTTGCTTTCTCTCTTGCATAAATAATTCTAGGGAGAAATTTTAAATTTTGATCGTAAAAGGAAAGGATGCTTGATTCATAATCCAATTTAAAATGATTTTTAATTCACCATGCAATAAGTAATACACCATGCACAAAACTTACTACTCAACATAATAATATACGGATTTTCAAAAAAGGAAAAGGGACATGCTGAGGGACCCACTCACACAAGTATCCTGTGTGTTTGCCGTTTCTTCAATTGAAAAGAGATTAGGTAACCCATCCAGTCACCACATAATACGTGACGAGAACATTCTTCCCATCTCATATTTGAAGTTCTTTTGTGTAGCGTATTTATATTTGTGAGTGTGAAAAATTTAAAAATAGATTGTGTTCTTCCCCTTCATCCCATTTAGAGATTTCACTTTAAGAGGCTCGCATGGAGCCTCCTATTCATTTTATATTATGATCTCCTTAAACGAGTAGAAAAACTGAAAGTGGTTGGATTCTCTGCATGCTGCATAAGATATATGCTGAGTACTGAGTACGTACCATTATTTCATTATCCTATTGAGACGGTATTTTGAGAAACGATATGTGTTTTTACCTTCGTTGTAGGGTTGATTCGGAGGAGAGTTTTTGAGTTTCCTTTTTGAGTTAAAAATAAACTTGCCATGTTGACAGTGCAACAGTCACGGTCTGTGCTCCTCTCCATCTATGTCATAATATCTGGGATGGAAGGAGAGGACGGAACTGAGAGTCGCAGCAAACATGAATACGAAACTTCTCAACGATATAATGGAAGAAGCAAGCATTGCAAACACATCCATTACTTATTTTCATATATGATATTATGGGATTGTTAAGAATTTTTGAGATTTTGTTTGTTACGCAGAATAGAATATCTTTTACATTTGTTCACTCTTTAACAATGCCAATAACAAAAAAATTGCTGAAAACTGTTTGAGTTGCATAACTTTTCAATTCTTGACAGTTCACATTCAAGCAAAAAGCAAGCAGCCAGAAAAATTGCAGAACAAAGAAGGCAGTGACGCTTAGCAAGAGTTTGTTTTGGAAATTTTGTCTGCTACGTCGTAAATATTTTGTAAGCTATGGGGTTGGAACGATGTTCAGAAATTCGAAGGTGTACATAAGTGTGCGAGCTAAAGCTGTAAGCTCGTTGGAAAAGAATCAATAAAATTTTGTGAATTATACACGCCTCATGACTGTACACATATTTCTAACAGTTGTAAATCTGTACTCTTGAAGAATACCTTGTTTGTCGGCTCAGTTTATGTCCCATTTGTGAATATAGTGAAAAATATTCTGCCTTCTGGATGGTATCCTGAGTTTTAAATACAGAAAAAATACCAGAGGAGCAAAAAACTGTGTTGCCAATGAGAAAAAATTAATTAGCAAAATGTTGGGTACCGTGGAGCTATTTACCTCGGAGGGGCATCTGTGAGTTGTTGGGTACATTCATTAGATATCATCAGGAAGAAAAGGGAAATTGACAAAATCGTAAGTGCACCATGTTTAATTTTTGTTTGTACTCGAAATTTGTTGTATGTATTCATAACAAAGTTTACCGTAATTCCATAATATCACTGCTGAGTAATTGTTGGTAATCACTTTTCAAAAATTAAATTGTAATTTGATACAGTCTACTAAGAGTTATGGAGACCTTGCATGTATACTTTTTTAGAAAAATTTTGAAGGGAGTTGCACAGATTTTCTATTTGATTGCTATTATTAGACGAGTGGAGGTTAACCAAACATTAGGAAATTGTTGTGAATTTCTATCAAGATGTAGCTGGCAGTATGTGAAAAAAACAAACATGATTTTTCCAAATAAGGCAACACTACAACAGAATCCGCATTGCATACTTTACTTCATCAAATTAGGAGGGTGGGGATGGATTCAGCTTACAGAAAATTGGCTTCTTTGAAGCATGTAATTGAACAAAAATCTTGTTGTAGGTAAAGAATCATTTCACTCCACATAAGTTTCAAGTACCTTTTTTCAGAACATGCCGCGTTTGATTAAAATCATGAGTCATGAGAAGGCTCTAGTGAAAAGTTGTCTCCCAGTAGGCACACGTATGTATTTTTTACATTTTTTTGTTAATACCGCTGCTCTCATGTGTTACATGCAAGTGCCACCCAGCTTGAAGTAGCGTTAAATAGCTTCAAACTATTGTAAGCACAAGTGTGATAAATGGAAGCAATCCTGACAGAAATATTCAGTTTGGTTCATTGATCTTGAAATTTGCATGATCCGTTCCCGTTGCTGCAAAAAAAGTTGTTATCATTATGTATGTATTTCATAATATTATTACTTTTGTTGTTGTTGTTCTTGTCTTGTGGCAATTGTGCTTGTTACTATTATGAGACACGCTACACGCTCTACCTATAATATGAGAAGATTATAGTGCGAAAAGTGGCTTTTTTATTTTAGTGTCTTTAAAAATGTGTATGTGTTCCTTACATTTTTCCTTACTCGGTAGAATGTATAGTTTGTTCTATCATTGCATAACTTTATCGTGTTAAAAACAACCTTTTTTTGGGGATACGCTTCCTTCAGAGGGTAAAAAAGTCTCGACGCGTGAGAGCAGAACGTGGATATGTGCTTTACTTGCCTGAAACAGCTTCTGCATCAGCCGGGTGCAAATGCAAAAGTGCCATGAATACACTTCAAAAGTTAACTAATTCCACAAGAAGTACTTAAGACACGATATATTTACTTCTAGCTTGTTTACATACGCAAAAGACGATTTTTCATATGCCACGCTTTAATAATACCATAAGTGCATGGAGTATGTATTATTATTATGATTATTAGCCAAAGTTTACAAAGCTGAGATACTAGGTAAATATATTTATCTCTCCCATGCACCGTTACACAATCATCATAAATATCGTTTCAAATTCAGTATAAAGGCCTCGATACACGCCTTGTGGTTTGTATGAATTTTGAAAATACACATTATGCAAAAAAACGAGCATGTGTGCTCTTCATTTTTTAAATAGTCAGCGCAGGGTATATGATAAGTCAAAATGCTCACCGGAACTCCGTCATAGTTATGTATGTTTGTAGAACTAAATTTTTTGCGCAATGAGTATCTTTGACAGATACAAAGTATATCACATTTTGAGCAATAACAATGCAAGCAGTTATTAAAGCCTCTCTATAAGGAACAGAAACAGCAGAGTGTAGAATTCAGCCGTGTATTGTGTGTGTGTGTACCATGTAAACATTTTTTTTGAAAGTACACATGAGTCATTTGTAGTTGTAATCAGTCAACACCTTTGCAATAGAATATTTAAGACTTATATGTGGCGTATAATCAGTTACTTAATAACTTCCTCAAAACGTGCTATATACCTATCATCATGAATTTGCATTTGATAAACATTACCCAAGAGAGACTCAGTCAATAGCCATAATTTTTTTGCCATTTAGCACAAACTTAAACGTTGATTTCCTCATCCTAATTGAAGTAGTACTTGAGAACATCTCACTGCAAAATATAAGTCATAGGTTAAATGACTCCGCAAGGTACGTAGGCATAACGTCAATTGCAACGTGTGTGTGAGGAAAGAGACAAAGCTGTTTCCGATAAGGCAGCACAAATAAGGATGATAAGAAATCAGACAGTATTGATCGTGATTAGTAAGTAAGTATTAAACAAGGAGAGCTCAAAATGTGGAGCGGACTACCCCATCAGCGGTTCACTACCGGATCAGGCAAAAGTCTGAAGAACTCACTGTATTTAATTTGAAAAATGTCTAACTTGTCATCTATCGCAAGTACTTTGTGTTAATATTTTGCATAGAAATTTTCATCTCGTGGTTGATGCAACGAACGTTATTCTTTTTGTTTTGCTCAAAAGGAGAGTTGCGTTGGTGTGACATGCTGTCATCCTACGGGAGGGTAGAATGAATTTTCATATTTTTGAAAGTCTTATCATCAGCAAGTTGAAATTAGATTGCGCAATTGTAGACAAGTTACATGTGCCCCAGCACAGCCAACCATCTGCCTTGTGCTGTCTTCTAGTATAGTCAAGGGAAATTACTCCATTACGCACTCAATTAATCACTGTTTATTAAAAAGTACTTTCGAAATTATGTTCAATTACAGAAATGTGCATAATATATTCAGACATAACACACAAGAACAAAAATTTATATTATGAACTTTTTACGCAGAATTGGTGTTCATTTTCTATACACCGCACATTAACCATTTACATATTCTGTTTGCTTGAATTTTGATGAGAGATATTTTTTGATGGAGGCAGTAGAAAATTCAAAATATTTTAGTACGTAAAACGTTACTGTTAGCGGTTGTTGCTTCATTTCTCTAACAAAAGTGCGTAGTATGTTAGTCCTTTGCTGCAGTTTTGATGAGTTCGTTTTTTCTCTGCTGGTCTTCATTAGCTGCGCGAGCAAACAAACATAAAATGCACATACTTATTTACAAATGTAATTAGAAGGAACAGGTATAAATACAGGGATACGATACAATGAAAAATTATTATTACCACAGAAAAAAAATGATTCATCATAAAATCATAGCTGGGCCATATGTATGAAGATAGATAACATAATACATAAACAAGAATTATGGTAAAGTAAAAGTTTTTCCTTTTTGTGGCCGCTTTGTACTTATGAACTTATGTACATGATAGTGGTTAGGTGAGATATATGAAGGTATAGCAAGAAATGAGAATTACCCATTTAGCTTTTGTTGGTTCTTGCAGTGGTCCACTGGTCACCAGTTGTAATTAACAGCACATAAATATGAGCACTCTGGCCATCATTACTTTACAACTTTCTTCTGAACGAGGCAACAAAAAATAATGAGTCTGTATGCATAATACTTCATTTATTCTTCTTGGCAGAACGTCATCTTACCGTAGGTATACATATATCATGTAGGTAATTTTGAAAAGGCTTATCCGTGAACTGCGATTGTATTAACTTTATGAATTTACAAAGAAAGTGCACACACGCTCGCTCTGTCACCACACAAAGCCGCATATAATGATCAGGGAAACGCTGGAATAATGACGTGTTTAGTGAATATGTAGCATCAAAAAATGATAATTTGATAATACTTCGCACACTGCTGTTCCTGCATACCATTTTACACAATGGTACACATCATCATGTATTTGCACACGCACTCACATATTATAATAGAAATAGGAAAATAAAATAAAGATTAGATAAATTTTAAGATCATGCGAATAATAAATATGAAAGGCAAATTGTGAAAACTTTCCAACTTTTTCATAAAGTCAACAAAACGGCAAATCTTTAAGGCGTGCTCAAATGACACATTATCTTTTTTTTAAATTAAAGCGGAACAATGGAAAGTTTATGCAGCTAATATTTACCAGAATTTATGCTCGAAGCTCATATTCACCCTCGTTTTCCTAAACTTACTTTTTTCACAAACGATGATGACTTCAGCAAACGCATCTCTGAAAATATTTGAAAATTCGTTGGCATTTGCTAATCAACCGTGTTACTTCTCAGAGTCTCAGTTTGAAGATTCATTTTGTTCTTGTGAGAGACACTATTCACTGCGTGTTCAAGTGTGCTGTTGTGTGTGTGATTTAATGGCGGTCTGATTGACTCATTAGTTGCTATTAAACTTTAACGAAGTTTATTATAGCTTTCAAGATGATTGATTTAAAGTTTGCTGAATGTGGGCCCCTTAGTTCTCTGACAACATGGATTTCTACTTAATTGAATTCTACTTAATTCTAATAAGATTATACGCTTTGCCCTTTAAGACAACCAAATGGTTCAGTTCCATCGAACGACGATTATGGTTTCTTCTTTCTTCGAAATAAAAATCCATTTGTTAGCTCGACAGCCCATTATTATCATTATCCAACAGTGCGATATTATTGCTCGTGGTTTGCAGGGATTCTAAATTGATCATTTTCACTGCTCACGAATTTAGGCAATATTTACACAGTCGATGAGCGTATTAAAAAGTGTTGAATGTGTTTCTGCACTCGCGCAGTGTTTACTCGACTTTGTTGTTACGTTTGTGAGCAATTGTGGCTAATTATTGTAAACTATTTTTAAACCATAATTGCTTGATTTTTATTTCTCGTTGTTTCATGAGCACAACATTGATGTAGGTAAGTACTATAATAAACGAGAAGAAATGATAACACTTAAATTACCTACTTTACTCTTCTTACCATCGATATTTTTTATCTAGGAATCAAGGGTAAAGTTAAGGTACATATATACGTTGTGAGAAATGCACCCCTGATTTTATCTGATTCATTGCAGATATGCTCTTGTAAAGAACTTTTTCCATTTAAAGTGCATAATTATGAGGAACACAGGATAAAATGCAGCTCAGTGGAAATCTAGACTATGTTCTTTAATTTCTACCACAAAAAATATTATGCACAAGCTGCTCTTCGTAAAGGGTAAGCATAGCAGTTGCAGTACATTGTTCTCACATCAATTATGATTCATAATATGCTCTATGATTGTATATTAATATGGCTATTCAAAAAATTCTCGTGCATACGCAAATATAAGTTCATTCATCCGCCATCATTATTTTTTATGATTAAAAAAGACTATAAATTTTCTAAAGAAAGCAAGCATCACGATCACGACTTGTTCCATTGAACTGAAGTAAACAAACAGTAGATTTAGATAATGGGCACTATTATGCAGGTATTAAAAATTGGGAAATAAAAAAATAAAAAGCTCTTTCAAGGGAATCTTCATAAAAGTGACGAGGCTTGCATTCTGCAACTGTATACGTAGGTAGTATTTGTACAAAGTGTGCATTTAGTTTTTTTTCTGTTTTCACATGATGAAAACCATCAACTCCACTACAAACACTCTGACTTCATTGTAATTCAGAGCAAGGAAATACGAACAAAAGGGTGGGTATGTTTGGAAGAAGAAGTAAGCGTGTTTCTTCGTGCTTCTCTAATCATCGTGACAGTGTAAGAAAATGTGCGAACTTCCATCACCACTACTACTGCAGTCATTTTTTACCAACTGCGTTGACGGGCAACTGTGCCGGTGTACTACGTAACAATAAATTTGCATTTTGATGTTGTTGTGCTCTATGCCACTTCTGCTCTTCTGCTTGTGTGATCCGCTTGCCTTCTTATCGACCTGAAACGATCGTCAGAAAATCAGTCAGAACCATCAAATAAACTTGGTGAACATTGCTATGCATTAGAATAACTCCTTGAAAATGTTGGGTATGCATGATAGTTTATCTTGATAACCTGCCATTGTGTAAGTGAAATGATGATGATATTTGCAGAAATTGAAGGGGAAATCAAGGCAGTAATCTAAAAAGGAAAAGTTTAAATGGAGATGGAGTGCTGATAAATTATGGTTTCTTATTTTAAGAGGTGATGTTATGTGATGCATTATGCATTTAAATCTTATTTCTATTTACTTTGAAAACTCTTGGGCCAGTTTGACAGTCAAACACAAAAGCCTGCATTACATTAATGTATGGCTTGAAATAAATGGGGAGTGGAAAAGATTGTCACTTTGTCCTTCCGTAATATTCCTACAAAGCTATATGCAACAAGCAGGAGTTATGCGTTTTTTTTGTAAAAGAAAGCAGAATAATAATTTAATTGTATTTAATAATGGACACAAATTGCAGCTGTACTTGCATAAACGTAAAAAAATGCAGCTCTTATGAAAGCAGACAAGACCAAGTCCACGCACACTTTTGTCATGTACAAGAGGAAGCGGCAGCAGTACCACTATAAAGCAACTTTCAAGATGATCGTGATTGAGGTGACCATTGGATTCTCGAGAACAAGTCTATTTTCAAATTGCATCATGCGATGCAAAAGAAACAAGAAATGTTGGGGATCGTGTGTTATGTTCCCAGAAAGACAGGAATGCTTATAATATGCTAATTGGTTTCGGGAACACTGGGAATCGGCTGGGACAAAAACTGGGTAGAGTATTCGTACAAAATTTAGACTTTATTGGCATTGCTTTCCCATATATCCCAAGCGAAAAACTGCAGCGTGTTTTCCATACAAAGTACGTACGCATATTTTTTACAACAAGTAGCACCCCAAATGCAACGTACTTTTCCCTTCCAAAATTTGCACGCCTGTTTTTACTGTTTGCATAGGACATGCAAGTGCACGCAAAACATACGTTTTTTGTACTAAATTCCGGTGGGAATTTAAGATAGCGAGAATAGATAGATAAGTTCAATAGCAATTTATACTTGTTTAAAAGAAGTCATACGCGGGGATTTCAAGCATTTTATGTGCATGCAGGCACAAATTTTCTTGTCAATTGATGCAATCCTTTCCTGTGTTTCATTGATGAAATCATTGCTGAGTCATTATATTCAGGTCACCTTCCATCCATTCAATCTATTTACAAAAAAGTGTAAAACCATCAGGGATGTATTCCATAGTGGAATTTGAAGATGGTAGCGGCGATATTGCTCTTGTACCATCTAGTTGGATTTCGGATAATAAAACCCATTGCTACTGGCCACCGACCCCGCCGGCCACGTTAATCAAGAATAACAAACCACCACAGGTGACTTGGCAGCTCATTGAAGTGGACGTGATTCGGGAAGGAATTGGTAAGCAAGTTATTTATTCGAAATAATAACCTACGTATCATAGTTATAATCCATTGAACCTATATTCGTCATCGTCATATGAAATATTTATTTCAATTTTGCACTTGCGCCATACTTAACGCTGGTAAAGCTATTTCAAATTTCTGTCAACAGAATCATACACCCATGGCAAAAAGTTAGAAAAGAAGGCGGAAGCGAATCAAGCATTGGTCACAACTGACGCAGAGACTCCCCTTTCACGATTTAGGAAGAGAAAGTCTAAGCCAAAACCTGGCAGAAAAGTGAGCAATAAGAAGCACGAGTCATCTTCCTCCGAATCCAATCATCAATCCGAACGAGGTTCATCATCTTCAATTGTCCCATCTGCATCCAATTCAGATGTAGATAAAAACTTCAAATTCGAAATTGGTAGGTCACATGATGCTTACGTTTTACTATTCATCCAATCAAATATTTATTCTTAAATCGTAATGTATCAAAATACTATGATTACTGACAATATTTTTGCACCTTTGTTGAACGTTTCACAACAGAACAAATAGAAAATGAGTTCAACCTTGGCATTATGCAAAACAGCACTTCGTCCTTCCCTTCATTGAACGTTAGACCACCGCCAACCCAGGTAGAGGAGATTGTTGCTGAGCAGTCAGGTGCCGCCGTCGAAGGCCTGTTCGTTAGCACATCACAGTTGAACCAAATGTTGACAAAGCAGGAAGGTAATCAACTCCAAAATTTTAAGTGCGTATTTTTTAAAAGTCTGGCATTGCATTCAATGTAAACCTTGTTGACGATTTGTTTCCTCTTAGCATTGGAGAAGTTAATTATCACTTCGATAGCTGAGATTCGTTCCGATCTAAAGGAGATACTGGTTCGCACATGTGCCACTCATACTCTGCAACAAAGTAAGGTGTCTTCTGAAATTCCCTTTACATTTCCACTGGAGGAGAAGGATGACCTAGAACTTCTGGACAGCTGGCTTGATTCCGTCGAAAATTTTACATTTTTTGTGAGTTGAGCACAAATAAATATGGTTGGAATAATCGTGTTGTACATTATCTCATCCCTTTATTAGGTAACCTATTTCTCAAGTCTGGGCGGAAAAACGGCGGAAAAAATTGTTCGTGGAATTCTTAAACACATGTGCACCTCAAACCTAACCAAACAAATAAACTTCACTGGAGTAAATGGCAAAACGGAATTTCGTGCTTACAAGAATATTATCAAGGGGGTAAAAGGTTAGCCCGAATTATCACAAGCAGGCACCACTCGTGTTGCGCTCTCATGATTTCTTAATAGTGTTTAATTATTAGATTTGTATAACAATTTTCATTTTTTAAAGAGTCCACTCGTCGAAACCGGGGTCGGGGTAATACTACTGATGAGGACATTTTGAATGTGATTAAAAGCTGGTTCCAGAACGCGCGTGATTTGGCTGGGGGTCGCAGGGATCGGAAATCTAAATCAACGCTAAACAATGTCGTCGTATCAGAGCCGCCGGCGTCACATTCAGTTGGACGCAAGCCAAATGATGGAAGAACTTAATCGTACCACCATCAATGCAGAAACGGACGGGCAGCAGGCATCATTATCGTTTTATATCCCGCCTGAACCAACTTCTGAGTCGTTTATTCAAATTCAACCTCAGGATGAAATACCACTTCCTCAGTCTTCTAGCCCATCTATTAGATTAAATAACTATAATTTGCCACTAATCAATTCTGAAGGTAATAATCCTGTACCTATTTTAAATGATATTTTGGCAGGCTGGGCGCTACGTTTTAACATAAGTCACTCCGCCTTAACCCCTTTGTTAAGATTACTAGACCCTTTTGTAAATGACTCACTACCGTTAAATGCAAAAACTTTGTTAAAAACTCCTAGAAATATAAGTACGACTGTAATCAAGGGTGGGAAATATTTTTACTTCGGTGTTGAATCAAACCTTGTACATATCTTGAGAGACGCTGTCTTAGGACCACACCTATATCCTTGTACAAAAGATTATGACAAGGACACTCTAACTGTAACACTAAGCACGGATGGTATCCCATTGTGTAAAAGTAGCAACATAAGTTTTTGGCCGATTTTAATGATGGTGGACCAACTTGCAGAACGCAAGCCATTCGTTTGTGCTATTTTTTGCGGTGAGAGTAAACCCGCTTGTGTTAGTGAATTTCTTTTGCCTCTAGCTGTCGAATTAGAAAAATTACAAACACATGGCTTTATTACAAATGGGAAGCACTACAAAGTTAGAATAAGTTGCTTTGTGGCGGATGCCCCTGCAAGGAGTTTTGTGAAAGGTATAAAGGGTCATACAGCGTATCATGCTTGCGAGCGATGCGAGGATGAGGGTGAGTGGCTAGGCAGGGTTGTATTTTCAACAAGTTCAGGTTCACTTCGAACTGACGAGAGTTTCAGGAATTTACGTGACGCTGATCACCATGTGAAAGCTACCCCGCTGTTATCTTTAAATTTAGGCATGGTGTCACAGTTCGTTCTGGACTATATGCACCTTTGCTGTCTTGGGGTGATGCGAAAATTAATGTTTTTATGGTTGGCAGGGCCGCTGAGAAACAGATTAGCCGCGCGATCTGTAATTCTTATATCTCAGTATTTAACGGAAATTTCAAATAGTGTCCCATGTGAGTTTGCAAGGCGCCCACGTAGCTTAAAAGAAATAAACAGGTTTAAAGCAACTGAGTACAGACAAATTTTGTTGTACACAGGACCTTCGGCCTTTTCGAAGATCTTGGAAGGTACCAAGTACAAGCATTTCTTATTATTCCATTGTGCTATGCGAATTTTACTTTCCAAGAATGCAGATAGCTCTCATTTTAATTCACTTGCGAGGTCACTTTTAGAAAAGTTTGTTAAACGCGGAACCGAAATTTATGGATCAGAGTTTTGTATTTTACGTGCGTGGACAAAAGCTGCAGTTGGAACAGGTTGTTCGTAGAATTGAGGAGGAAAGGAGACTGACAAATGTAGAGATCCAAAAGTGTGAAGTTTCTGCATCTCGCAAAAATAATACAATTAAATTTAAATCATTCCAATTATCCACTAGAAGGGGCAATAATTGTTTTATAGATACTTCTGGTACTCTATATTTACTTCAGTCAGTTGAAAATGTAAATAGCATTTCAGTAGTTAACGCACAAGTGTTGCAGGCGTCGGATGTAAAAGAATATCCTTTTCGCAGTTCCTTGATTGGAGTGTTTCATGTGAAACCAAAACAAGAATATAAGATGGTCAATGTCTCTGATATTTTAGCTAAGTGTGTACTTTTAAGTAAAGGTTTCAAATCCGATAAATTAATTTGTCTAGTTATGTGTAATGAATGATAAATATTTGTTACCGTCAATAAATCAGCAACTTTGTCCTCTGCCTAAATTCTACTGTGTATTTATTTGTAGCCATATATTTATGCATAAATTGTCCGATATTTGCACGTATTTTGCATACGTAAATAGTACTACTTTTGTTTGGAAATGTCACGCACATTTCAGTAGAATTCTGTTTAGAAAACGTACAAAATTAGTACTATTCCGGCGGACGGGATACGGATGGGACGACCTCTCATTTCCCGACCGATTCCGGGGGTTTACCCTCCAAATGTAAAACGTACGTAAAAAGCACTTTGGGTCTATCTGGGTTAACTTTTTTTTAATTTTAAGAAGCTTACCTATTTATAAAAAAACTCTGTACCTTGCGACTTGTAGAAGAAACATGTATTCCTCATTGTCTGCAAAATTTAAAAAATGTGAATGAACCGTTAAATAATCTAAAATAGTGAGTTTCCATTTATAAACATGTTTGGGGGAAATGATTAATAGGATCTTTTAATTTTCACATGTCTCATGGCTCGCCAGTGGTGGTACTTTTAACCAAAAATTCCTTCGAGCATAGGTACGTTTTGTAAGTAACTCAACGTAATTTTCATTTGTCAGTTTTGAATAAGCATTCGTAATAGTTTTTACAGAATTTTGAAAACGAAGTTGAGTGAGCCCACCAGTGAAATATTTATAAAAGCCGCTTTCTTCAACAAAATTATTCAGGTAATTAGTCTTGTCTGTCTTGTTTGTCAAAGAAAATGCAGATTTTCCACAGTAAGAACACTCGTATGCCCATTGAGGGTGTACATGGACCAGACCTTTTTTTTACATGAAAGCAGATAACAGTATTAAATGGTATATGTAATCATTTATTCCACACCTTTCAACTGAATGTCAAAATACCAACAGGAAGTAGAAAATGAGGGTAATAGAGTCGCAGAGACACACACTGCGATTTGTAAAGAATCAAAAAATTTTCAGAAAATAAACAGGCATTTTATGCAATAACTTTCCTGTTTACACACTGATACAATCTTGTTAATCTAAAGTTTTATTATTGCTCAGAGAACCGCATACCATCCATTTGTCTCTGTTGCTGTGTGTTTCGAAATGGGAAGAGCGAAATAAAACTTGTCAAATGCGTGTGGCATGTTTGAATGTGGATTTTTATTTCTGAAGAAACACTTCACATTCCTCATTTTTAAAGGGTGGGTAACAGACATTTAAAAAATACGAACCTCATTTAATATACGCCATGAATGGAGCAACATCAAATATGGCTTCCTTTAGTTGTTTGATGATAAAAAAATGAAGTCGGTTTTCTGTGCCAATACTGTCCTGCACTCAAACCAACTGTCAAACCTGTCAACTGTAACTGTACTTGCTGCACTTTTTCTTACCTCTCTCTTCATTGTGAGTAAAAACCGTACAATCGTAACAGGAAGAAGGACTTGTGTTCGGCTGTGGTGATGTTGATAAGATAAATAATGCTTTATTGTAGCACCAATGAAATCGAAACGAAAAATATAGTACAGGGCTCTGTGTGATATGTCACAATAAATCCTTGTTGCTTAACATCATGGTTTATATTAAGTCTGAAGATCCTGTGAAGCATGCACGGGATAAATCAATTTTTAATGGATTTCAGATTTGACTGATGCACTCATTTAGTCTCATGTGTACCGAGTAGAAATTTGATAAGATCCTGTTTGAATTTGATATGCACTTACACCAGTAGAATTTTCGACCACACACGCAACAACTAAAAAGTGTAGACAACTCTTCTGGTCAACGCTTTAGTAGGGGTGGTGGATTGGTGACCATGTTTTGGTCAAATGAATCTCATGTCTCATTCAAACAAGGAACTGAATACTGAATAGAGTGTAAGTGAAATGTAAATGTATGTATGTACTTTACAAATGAATTCAAAATTGATCCATGTGTTACCACAAAAATATTTGCACAGTGAATTGTTGCAGATTTTGTCTAGTCGAGGTGTTGAGAGATCGATCACATTGTGCGCATCACAAAAAGTCGTAAGTGAAAAACTGAAAGCTCAATATGGTCTCTAATTGAAAAGTAAATCATGATCATCATCCTCCATTTTATTAATCTAACTCATTTAGGAATAAAAAATTGAAACCACTAAACAAATAATGATTTCAAATTCCTTAGCGAAATCGAAAGTTTCATCTGCTCTTCAGGGCTCATATGTACTTTAATTTTTTCTTACTCAATGTCTGATGATTAGATATCACATGCATCAGTCTATATGTTGTAATTTGGTAATTGGATGAAAAGACGAATTCCCATTTTCCTATGTTTTTGACTGCACAGATATTTTATATTATCTTATCTCGCATCATTGTTATCAGAATAGTGCATATTACAAGTAAATTAATTTTCTACTGCAAGGTGCATCAATGCACCCAGGAGTGCACTTTGGGAAAAGAAATTGCAGCCATTTCATTGCTTCAATTATAAAATTATTATTCCTCAAAATTTATATTACGTAGCACACGATTCTTACATATTTTGAAAAGATGAACACGAAAGTTAAGTCGAAATGCTCAAGTTCTTACTTTCTTTAATCTCCTAAAGATTTACGAGCTCACTCCCATAATTGTACATGTAACCGATTTTTGCACACATCAAATAGTGTACCAAAAGTCATATAAATAATATGATCATACCACGATTTGGACGTAATATCCAACAAAATTCATATTTCGTGATAAGAACTATTACAGGTTCATATTTCTGTTTTTCATTTGAAAGTTACAGACTTGTGTAACCTAAAGATACACATTTTTACTTCTGAGTGGGGTAACTGTTTAAAGGAAAAGATGAAAACTTTTTGAAAATGGGGAATTACTATTTAAAAGCCCAATCCTACTCAACACAAGATTCGTGTTACTTTTGGCATCCGGTCCTCAGAATGCATGCATGCCTAAACGCGTGCGTGAACTTCAGACAGAGACAGACGAATTCAAGAGAAAAATGCGCATGCAAATTGACGAAGGAAGACAACACAAAGAATGTAGTAAATACATACAACTTTGACTCTATTTTTCATTACTTTTGTTGGCAAAAAAAATCAATTCCGTACCTCATATATCTACGTCAGTCAGTAAGTAGTGTTATTATGACTAAACCACAACACAACAACAACAACAACTGTATAATATACAATGTGGTAGTTCATCATATGTACTAACTAATATTGATCATGTGCATAACGTGGACATCATTTTTGCATCAAGTATTTCAATTTGTGATCGTTTATTCATACGTGAGCGCTTTCCTGTCTCTTAGCCTTTTCTGTCGCGCAATGTCCTGTCTTATCCGACTCTACTCTGGTTGACTTTTTGGCAAAAAATATTGCTGCCAACCATATATGTTTCACTGTGACCAGTCATCCTGTAATAATCATATTCAGTTCTATTGGCAAAAAAACTAAATGGTTGATGTTGGGTTGGGGGCAAATCTGGGTTAGAAAACGTTAGCAAAGGTTAGCTTGTAACGACTATCATTTATAAATTAATATAAAACAATGCTGCTCCTTCAACTACCGATTCTGCTCTACAGAGCGTATCTTATTTGCATGCTTTCAATTGACGGACGTGCACGAGTTTACACAGAAAGATATTTTACTCAAGTTGGTCTAGCTGCCGTTGTGAAAATGATGATAATGATGACTTCGATCATGATTACAGGTTTGTCAAGCAATCAAGTTCAAGTGTGGTGTTCAGCCGAGCAAAAAGCCAATGACATGATGATGACGATAGCTGTGGCGGTGGTGGTGGCGGAGCTGGCGCACTAAATGCGAAAAGGTATGTTCAGACACATATAATTCTGTTCGGATAAAAATCCATAGTAGTTTATTGATGTTTGATTTTTATTATTAAGGGAAATGCAAGATCGCAAACAACAGCACCATAAATGAATGTGATTTGCGGTTATAACTTGATTTAAGAATGGGGAGTGCATGCAGTAGTAGAGCAACTGGTAAAGTATATAAAAAGCACATCTCGAGTTCTTGTAGATACTTTCATTGTAGATGCTTGCATTCTTTTATACTAAACTCTACTGTTTTACTGATCAATCAAGAAGAACATTGTAAGTAGAGAAGTGGAAGCAGTTCGCTTCTATTATGTACACCATGTACGTACGTACATACACTAGTAGCCACAAAAGGTTCGCAATTTTGTATGCAGTGCATCTAATAAAAAGGTTCTGTTCATTTACAGCTTTTTCTATTGTTGGTTAGTGGTCAAAGAGAAAAAAATGAATCAATTCAATGTAATATTCTTGTAGAGGTGGAATGCAAAAATCATGTTTATCCATTCATGTCTGTGCTTGATTCAAAAAGGACAACCTGTTGTTTGCTTCATATAAGGTAGAGGAATTACTGTGTGCAAGTGAAAGAGACTCGAAAGGTGTAGTATTCAATTGAACGGAATCCCCTTTTCTATTTGATAACGGCAACTCTTGGGCGGAAGTGGCCTGAAGGAAGATCCTAGCATTATTATGTATCCTTTTAAATTTATTGTCTGCAGCAAGAATGTATTAGCATACTCGAGCCGTTGTTGACAACATTTAGTTGACGTGATCTGAAAACATGGTTGTGAGATGTAAGATTCTGTCTTAAAATTACTTTTCATGAGGGTACTCACTCATCAGTCAACTTTTGCATCACCTGTCACTTTCCAAACCATTCCTCCAAAAATATCATCATCTGTCGCGTCACTAATTTTCCCTAATCTTCTCCAAATTAAAGATTCGGCATGTAACAAAAATGCTCACAAAGTTGTTGAAAAAATTGCTCTTGCTTATAGAAAAGGAATTGCAATTTCTCACCCATGTAGGAGAAAGGGGAAAAAATGTGGTTTGTGATACAAGACAGAAATCTTATTATGATAGTGAAATGAAAAAATGCAATAAATAAATCTATAAAGGGACTATAGTTGGGTAAAAAAAATGTGTAATGATAAAATATATTTTGTGATGATGATATTTAATGAGGAAGATAATGGCGCGATTACAACAATATAATATAAATAATTGTCAGTTTATTGTTGTTGAAGATTACCCTCTCTGCACTTGTTATTATATGGTTGAAGGGAGTGAAATTGGTGGACTTTTTCTGCATCATTAAATCAAAATAATTTTTGTCTGCGAAGAAAGAGTAAGTGATGGAAAAGGATGATCCTTGAGGTACATCGCGTGCTGCTGCAGACTCACTCTGTGATGATAATGGTGCTTGTAAGGAGGTAATATAAAAAGGATTTGGTGAGTTGATTAGTAGTGAATTATTGGATTTATAAGTTATTTTACGGGTGTTCAAAGCTACCTCTCAGAATAAATTCAACTGTATTATTGAACATATACATACACATATACCCATAGAGAGTTAAAAAAATGAAAGACACTTCAGAACTATATCTTCATTCAGGTAGAAACTGACCAAAGTTGGCAATGTTGGAATCATTTAGAAAATGCTTATTTATCACTGCTGTTGGCAGTTGTGGTAGCCACTTGGCAGAATGTGGGATACAAATGTGGCTATTTAAAATGTTCCTTAAAAATCAATAGAGGAAAAAACGGAACAGCGTGGCTTTTTTTCTGGTAGTTTTGATACTCAAGAATGGTTGGTTGGTCACTGTCATATTTTTGCCATTTTTGGCTCTTTACACAACTTAGTTGCAGGATGTTTGCGAGTTATGCATGTTTATTAGGTGTTAGAGTTAGATCCCTCTTTGCTTGGCTTATCTTGCAAAAAAATGAAAGCAAACTTTTTAGTCGGGGAGGCAAGTAAGTAATGTCATTGCCCGTTTTTCATTGTCCTATACGCAACAGATTTAGCATGTATCTCACTCAGGTTCATGACCATGTGGCCATGGTCATAATCCGTGTCGAAAAAATGTCTGAAAAATTTGCCATAAATTTTTTAAACATTGCCTTACTTTAAAAGACTACAAAGTAAAAAACATACTCACTTTGTATTGGGTTTTGGAGTAAACTCATTTTTTCTTGGTTTTGAGTAAACTTTATTAAATTAATATAAATGGAACTATTTTAATGAATACCTAGCACATAATAATAATAATAATGAAAGATATGAAATATATTCATGACGCATGCAAGCGTGACAATGATGTTATCCGTGCAAAAAAAGGAGAGAATGCCATTCATGGATCTTTGCGCGAGTAAAATATGCATCAAGATAAAAATCCCTCACCCTTTCATTGTCGCAAGCTTTCGTGTATCAGAACGTCAAATCAGTAGATTTAAAAATCAAGGGCACGATATGTTCCTGTCGCTTACGCAAATCCTAATCGTAGTAATCGTTTTGTCAAGAGATGAAGAGAGCGCACACAATTTTATTTATATTTTTTTAAAAAGAAGATAACGTCAGCCTGAATTTAGTTTTCTGTTTGCTAGATGCTCACTCACGGATAAAATAGATTAAAGGCATGATCATTTCATTTCGTTTGCGTAGTATATTTGTCATCACACCGTGCTGCTTTCTATTCTGCAGATGTATGTATACCTAATTTTTTCTGTCGGAACGGATGCACAATAAAACAATTTGTGCTCAGATTCATTTTGTCTTTAGATACTTTCAAGTTGTAAACTGAAGGGAAATGTACCAAACAACTCGGTTTTTAAGAGATTTTACTGTATGTAGTAGCACTTAATAATTTTATTATTCTGTCCGTGCATATTTCCTCTGTGCCAAATTTGATTTTTACTCATTGTCTGATACATCTTAATACACACGTTAAATATCGCAAGTAGACAAAATTACCTTTTATTATAGTGTGGGATTCTATTAGAGGAGTGCACGACGAAGGAAGTTTTTTGTTGGTTATTATTCAAATTAACATACATAGTTTAGGAAGCGTGGTAATGGATGTAATATACCATTTCGAATGGTAAAAAATGTCGTCGTCTCCTGTAATCGTTTCGCATTTTATGTTGTATTAAAGCAAGTAAAAAAGAATTCGCTTTTTTGTGTAGACTTTTCTCATTTATTTTTGTGATCCTAGTAAAAAGTATGAAGGGAGAATGAAGGATAGCAAATAAATAATGACTATGTATGTACATAGACATTTTAGAGATCTTACAAGCAGCCAACTTTAAAGGATTTTTAGGACATCGCAGTTTACACATCCTGTGTGACTGTTCACACGTTGTTACAATGCGAATAATACTCCAACTGAGTAAAAGAATTAGGCTTGAGAGAACTGAGAATATGACCAATTTAGAACACTTCAAGGAGGAACCAAAGCATACCTTGTAAGTTAGAGAGAAAAGTTACCTATTTGCTTTGAGGAGGTGCATAATAAAAAAGAAGAGTGCTAATTTCACTGAAGGGGGCAACTCACTTTTTCTTTCTTACTGGATTTTTGCTGTAAGAATTCCTGAAACTTTTATAATCATTTTTGGTCTTATAGTGTACCTTAAACATGAATGCATTTTTTGTAAGTGTGCACTCGTAAACCTTAATTTGAGGGATATAAAATGAATTATTCTATTGGCACAATTCAGATAGAAATGGTTTTCGTCAGAGAGAAGGTTGACCTAGTGCAAGTAGATAGATTTTTTTGCCAATTTCACACAATGATTCTTACTTTTACAGAGTGCATTGTTGAGAAAATGATTACTGTGCAATTGCAGTTTGTCAAATATTAAAAAAAGGGAAAATTGCCTTGTCTAAAAAATCATTTCTGAAACAAGTGAGAAACAGACAAATCATTACCGACCAGGTACAAATTACTCACTACGTATGTATCTTCAACTTCTTCACTTACGCACTTCCATTCCATCTCAAGACACATGTGTAGGACGTCCATATGGCTTGAAATAAATTAAAAGTGAGATTCATACATTAGATACATTCGGGCAGTAATGTCTTTTATAAATTGTTCGATTCGGCTTGTGGATTATTTCTTTTGCATTTGTAACAAACCACAAAAATAGACAATAGGACATGATCGAGCAATTATTCCTCGACAATTTTCTATTGAACATTTTAGGACTTCTATTGATGAAAGTTTAGGAAATTTATGCTATAAACCCATTCTTTTTTTGGCTCTATACGACCATTAGTGTGATGGCACGCGATGTCTTATTGAAGCTGATTTTTTTGTGCTGATGCCACATTTCTCATCTTTCACACACAGAAATTACAATTTCACTCCTTTTCTTTCCATCGTTGACTCGAGTTAAAGTGCACTTTTAATGCCTCCCTTTCGAAACATGTGAGATGAGATGAGGGTATAACGTAAACAACTGTGATGATGAATGCAAAAAAATATGAATATAGGAGGTTTTACGCCAGAAATAAATGAAGAAGGTGTTTTAGTCAATGCAACCAAAGTTGGCTTAGTATAATTGTGGCGAACGCAATGATGAATGATGCTTTAGATGATCGTTCAGATTGTCTTTTGTTAGTGAGCATCACTTGCAACTATCAAGGTGTAAATACCTTTTCAAAATCAGTAGAGATTTTTGCGATATTATTGTTATGCATGCGTCTATCACTCTTTTCGCAGATTTCTAACTATAAAATTGCTATTATATTATGATAATCGACTAATGTAGATAATTTACCTTGTTAAAAGAAGGGATGCATTTCATTACAAGAATTAATGCCAGCAGTACATAGACTATTTTAGAGTCGCGTGTCCGTTGTACTTTAGTTATGAGTATTTTATGGTTTACTAAAGAGAAATAACTGTGCTTAATCCGTGGAAGTTCTCGTGGTTTTGAGTCTGTGCAACATAAAAGCACCATGTATTGCTATACTCTTTTCTAATTTGTACCGTGTACTCTGCACCTGGTATTACTCAAAAGGTTTTCAGCGAAAATGACTTTGGGATGCTCATTTGGTTCAATGTGGAAAAAACGAAAAGTAGGATTAAGTACTCGCGATATTAAATTTCAAGTACCACATGCCATTAACACTTGAGCATGAGCAGCTAAAGGCTCACGGTTTGATGCATGCTTGTATGCGTCCACTAATTGCAAATTTTACTAATCACTCATCATTATTATATATGTAGGGAATTTGAGTTTTGCAGCTCACTTTTATGAATTATTTTTTTGGCGATACTGTGAGTGATTACTCGTGTACATCTTCACTGACGAGTATTACGAATTATTAGTGTTGGTTGAGAAGTTTTCGTCTTGATTACAGTACTTAGGTAATTATTATATCAATATTGTTGCTCTTCTTGTTTTGATTGTATCTAGAATCCAGAAATGCGAAACATAAATATTTAACTCAGAGTCCTACATAAGGTAATGCTTATGCTTAATTAATTAAAAAGTGCTTCTTGATAAAAAAAGACTTATGATATTTGTTTTCATTTTATTCACATCAACAATTAGACAAAGGAGATAAAAGAAAAATTCACTTTTCATGTAGTGACCTAATGAAAAAAACCCGTAAGTGAGCCAGTAGTTTAAAAAAAGACTGGGCTTTCGAAAACACTAAATATGAAATGGTATCATTACAAAATATTTTACAATTTCAGCCGTACTCCCAATAGCACTCTCTCACAATTCCTCACATACATACACACAGCGCAATAATACAAAAGTTATGTGTATGCGGTCATTGACAATCAATTACCTTTAAATCAGATACAATTATCATTATTAACATAAATTGTAGTCACATATGCATTACATTACGACACATGAAGCTGGGTTGTTAGCACCACATAAAGGGGTGGCTTCACTTCTTCCAACTGCATGTACTCGGCTCATAAATCTTTCTCTTATTAAATGACGATGTTTATTTGCCTGCTACACATTTTTTTGTAGATTCAGATATTCTACGCTGCACGCACCTGTCAAGTCACCACACGGGTTGGCTCACTATTTTAAAAATTTACAATTTTTTGTCCTGTCGATTTTTTGGCTGACACGTCAATACATCAAAAGAAACTTCATTATTTGAACTCTTGAGTACTTCTGAGAACAGGCATGCAACCACCATCAAAGAAGCTTGTCGTCCATCACCAGTCGATTTTTTAAATCAGCCAGATGACTTTTACATCTCTATTCTCTCATCTGTCACGTTTACCTACAGCATGCAGAAAAATCCACTACTTTCTTTACATTTTGGCTTCTGAACAGATGAGAAGATATCGTGGCGATTAACCTTTCTACTTTTTTGCGATTTTTGGTACGAAAATCGGTTGACATTTGGACATCAACCAAAAGGGGTTTTTTGGCCATATTTTTCCCCGTTGGAGTGGCACATATGATGAGTGTATTAAAACATGCATGTGGTATTTCAAGAAAGCAACAGGTTGTTTAATTGAACCCTACTTTTGTGTGTGCCATCATGTATTAAATTTGCATTGTACATAAGCCAGAGTTTTTATGGGAACTACTATAAAGTCCATCAGAGACTTGACGTTTATCTGAAGAATAATATGCTTGAGCATGAAAACACGCTGAAATGCGATCCGATCCGCTCACAAAACAGATAGCATTTTCTTTTTGCTCTTCTCCCCATCATCATCATCAAGACAACACATTATCATGAAGATCAATTGAGAAAGAGAGATTAGTAGGTCAGGCAAGGATATTGACTTGTTTTTATACGCTTTTTTATAGTTTCGGTTTTCCTCTTTTTCAA
The DNA here is from genome assembly GCA_027744215.1 of Troglopedetes dispersus. Classification (NCBI taxonomy): domain Eukaryota; kingdom Metazoa; phylum Arthropoda; class Collembola; order Entomobryomorpha; family Paronellidae; genus Troglopedetes; species Troglopedetes dispersus. The sequence goes on from JAHZNF010002191.1 coordinate 28,844, forward strand.
TGTCAATTTGGTGAGCGAGCACAATTCTTGCTCATTGCCATCACTCATAATATTTGTGTGCCTAAGCTTTCGTTTCGTTTGATGGTTCAATTGTAAAAAGTTATTTATTTGGCACTCGAATCCTTCCACGGACGAAATAAAAATCCTAACCTTACACTTTTCTTTTGTTGTGATCATGTCTTGTGTTGATGAGACTAAACAAGTATTTAACATTACAAATCTTTTTAAAAGGCATGACCATTAAATCTGAATTTTTAATAATTTTGCATTAATATATCGCCAAATCATTTGCGCCGGAGTTTGGCTTCAGCACAGCCTTGACGTTTTTAATAGATAAAGGAAAATAATCGGGCCACTTGTGATCTGAAAATTGGTTTATGTGACAAGAAAATTATTGTGTTAATAAGGTAGCACGACTAATATAAGACATCGTACGTGAGGGATAAGAGAGAAAAGGAGAGAGTGTGCGAGGTGTTCAGTGTTTTGGCAGTGGTGCTTTTAAAGCTAATACCGAGAACAGTGTCGATTGTGATCCTCATTTGATTTACTACGATATTTTAAATTTTTAATGAGGCTACTCACTCAAAAACTTATCAGCTTCGCAACTCACAGGAAAAAGTGAGATTCATGAGCGGAGCCAAGTCTCAACTCCTTTTGTATTGCAGCCAGAGAGTGCTGAATGGTAACCTTCCTCACACTTTTATTTGATCAAGACTTTATGATTTATTTTAATCCTATTCTGTTTTATCTAATTAGCATGATATTGCAAATGTAAATATGACACAAAAAATCTAGACAGAGCTGCTAAAAATATTTACTTGTTGACACGCAAAGTTCTTTAACCTTAACCTCGCCAAAAATAGTCTATTCAAGTCAATTTTATTTATCATGATCCTTCCGTCTTCCTAGATAAGGTCAGAGTAAAACAGTAATTGAGTATAAGCAGTAAAACCTTGTTTCTGGGAACTTAATTAGTCAAACTCATTTATTCCTACAATAAGTCTCCTTTTGTATACAAGAATGACTTTGTTCATATTACTATCTTCACAATTCTGTATTTTTTGCATTTTGTGCAAAAATCCACATATCTACTACGAATATTACCTCTTTGCACATATTTTTGGCCATCTGATTTGAAGTGTTATTGTAACTTGAGAAACATTAATAACTTCTGTAAGTCAATGAACACACCAGAATGACTTAGTGCTCGCTCGCCAGTTATCAGTCACTAATGTATTCTCTACGCACTGGTGTCTACACCAAGCCGGTGGCAACGCTGTTCTCAATTTTTATTTATTGCCTTTTACAAACTTTCCTCTTTTGTGTTTTTTCTCCTTTGTTGTGGCTTACGTGAGTATTGTTGTTATCGATGTTTTTTCTTCTCTCTCTCTCTTTTGCACACTGTCTTATGCTTACTACACATATCACGACCTGTCATAGTCATGACCGTGATACGGTGATAGCATTATCACAAGAATACGCTGTGCAGCACGATAACTGCATGCAGTGTGGTAATTGTTTGCTTGCCTCGAGCTTGCAATCTAATTTATCATCGCTTACTTCATTCATCTTCTTCATCACTCACTTGCTTTCCACTTTTTTCTTTGGACATAGTACACTCACGTTGCAAACTTTTACATTTTTTAACTTGTCTTGAAAGAAAATGTAATCGAAAATGAATGCTTGCACACATACTGCATACCTGCAAATAAAATTTGCTTCATATCTGGAGCAAATATAAGGCACATCATTTAAAAAAAACAAGAAGCACAGTTCTGTTCTGCGAGCACATTTTAAAATTAATGTTATCTCCTGTGAATCATAATAAATAAAATTTGTGCGCACATGGACTGGGTGTGCACTACACATACCGCATGGTCTTAATAAGAAAAAGCACGTTCATCAAATAAAAAGCAAACGGTGGAAAGATTTTTTTTAAAGCACCGTATTTTATTTGCTTTTGTATTCCCATGCAAGAGAGTTTCACTTTACTATAGGACAACTTCCTTGAACTGATTTCTCCAACAAATCATCACAATGCCTCTCCCCTTTTTTGTAGTCGACTTGTCACTGAATTTGCTCGCGGATCGTGACCGAATTCGTCATATACAAATTGTAAAATCCAGCCCATACAGGTTCTCATTATTTCTGTATTATCGGAAAAAAGCTGAAAGCGTATACTTTGAATACCTGCTTCTACTGATCATCATGATTCCATTTAACGCTTTGTTTCCTGGTCTGCATGAGTTGCAGGATTCTTTTTCTAATCTGAAACAGTATCAAATTCCTTCATCATCATCATTTTAATCATCACGCACATTCTACTACACGCTGTACGTATGTATGTATGCATGCATGTAGAAGCGAAAAACAAAGGAGCAAAAAAAATAAAGTAATGATTTTGCAAATGTCAATTAACGGACTTAATCAGCAGGAATCTTTACGAGTAAATGGAAACAGTACAGCACGCAAATTCTTTTTCATTCTGTTCCTCGGAATAGACTTTGAAAATCTCATTCAAAGTACGATCTAAATAACAGAAAGCAGTGTAGGGTCCTGTCTTGTTCTTCTCTGTATTTGTTTGATGCCTGCAGGTGCAGCTGGTGGCATTGCCAAATAAATATAATAATATGATTTATTGGCGAAGACCGAGTGGGATCTTCCTTTTGTAATTATGTAAAAAGAAATAAAGAAAGGAGAATAAAAGAACAATGTGTAGTTTATGCAGTTTGTCCCATTCTTGGCCTTCAGCTGTATTTCAGTAACACGACTCAACCATGAGATGTGATCAGGTCTGGCACGGCCTGTTGTGTGCAAATGTAATGCAAACAATAGCCAGAGAAAAGATGGTAATGATATAGGAAAATTATTTGGTGCTAATCAAATACTTACAAAAACAGAACACTTGCATTTGTTTGTCGACTCTTTTCTTATGCTTATATTATTAGTAGTGACGAGGATGATTACTACAAACTATAAATGGTAAACGGATACCCGTGCGTTTTTGCTTATAATATGTATGCAAGCGTAAAATATCTTAACTCGAGCCTCATCTTTGCCTATAATTTATTATGCACTGTCTCGTCGTCAGCATAATCATTCTTACATATTGCTCAACCATCTCTGATATCAACATTGTTTCGTTCTTTCTCTGAAACTTTGAAGACACCAGATGGTAAAGGCGCCGTTGATAAAACAAGCCTGAATTGTGCATATTGCAAATAAAACGCATTTCGTAGACAAAAACTCAATAAGAATGCCATTATTATTCTCGTATTTGTGGATTGTCGGTTTTGATGATGAGAAAGAAAAACGAAACGTGGAGAAACAAAAGATCGCTATCTCAAATGTAGCAACATAAACATACCTAAGTATAGATGTGAGCTGTATGTATGTCATTGACAGAGAACAAATTTCCACGCACATCTGTTTTTCTGTCACATTCACTATGAAGAGATGAAAGAACTTGACACTGTGTTTTCGCCGTAAATAAATTTTTCTTTCGCCATTGATTTATTGACGATAATTTCACTTTTTGTGAGGATATAAACCTCATAAATGCAGTAATGGCTTTAAATTTCAGTCGTAAATGGGAAAATTTGAAAAGTTGGAGTTGAAAATGTAGGTCATTATGAGTATAATTCATGGTTTGGTAGGGACATGTAATTTCCGCTCACATTTTGAAAATTATTTTTATATGTCTTGGTGAACACAGTGTGGCTTGTATTACCAGTAATAGTAAATACCAAGCTGGTAATATAATAACCATCAACCCAAAAGATAATGCCCAAAGGTTATTGCTCTAACCATAGTCTTTTTTTTGTTGACGCTTGGTGTTATATCTGCAGGCCGGCATTGTTCATTATTACTCAGAATTTTGCCTTTGAATTAAGTAATGAATTGACTAAGTGTGTGCAATTTCTTGCAAAAAATAAAAATAAAAAACAAGAGTAAACAAGGGTGAAGAATTTTTGAAAATAACTACCATGTAGAAACAGATAATAATGAATGACAATCATTTCTTGATCATGTAATAGACCAGATTACGCCGTTAGTCGTAAGAAAGTTTCACTTAAATACGAAATCTATGTTGTACAATATGCATACTCTGAGAAGAATAGTATTTAGCATGTTTTAATGCTTTTTTTCGCCGCATTGGCTTAACTATTATAAAATATATGCCTCTTTAACATAATTGCTTCAAAGTAAGTATCTTTGTTTGATCCGTTTCCTTTCCGCAGATTAATCAGAAGTAACTACAAGAACGGCATTGTCTAAAAAGTAATGCTATTTTTAAGGGATCACTTTTAAGACTAAAAGGAATTATCGTAATAATTTATGTATTTATGTTTTCTCGCTAGAATAACTCGCGCACATTGTTTTGTCTGTTTTCTGCTGTAAGAAACGCGAATAAATTTGAAATTACGAACAAAAAACTAAACAAAACTTATTTATCTGTGTGCATGTACGAATATTTGAACACTTTTTGATAAAAATCTATGCTGCAAAAACGCATTTGTTCTTTCAATTTGATGCAGTAATAATTGTTGGTAAATAAATAATCAGAGGGAAAACTGTAGACTTTCTTGAGCTTGTCTCAAACCGCTTCACAGTGCTTACTTTATAGATTTCTAGTAATTGGAGGAACATATCTGAACAAAAATCTGTTTTTTTAAATTGCGTGTGCATAATTTTTCTAAAAAATGCAAACTGCTCTTGCTTACAGAACATGCACTACATTTTTTAGAATGCATATCGAACCAATGATTCCTAATTTTTGGTTTTCGTATCAATGCGTACCTATTTTATATGCCTACGTGGTTTGAGTGCAATTCCGCTCATTCGGTGGAAGGAGTAGTGGTCACTAGGTTGATGTGTTAATGCATTCTGATTTACATTGGTATATTTGATTGCCCATTGCTTGCAAACACGCCTTATTATAAAGTTTACTTGTTGTTAAGCTGAGATTTTTTTGTTATCGTGTGTAAGCAATCAGAAAATTATATTGCAGTGCATTGTCTATTTACTAAAACCCTATACAAATTCCAAAGTGGTTTGGTCTGGTCATGAATATCGTATAATGATATTTATCATCGTCGTGATTTTTCCTTCACCCACACAACCTATATCTTGTTAGTATGCTTAACAGTGAGGAACCCCCACGAAAAAGAATTTGTGCTAGTCTGACCGCTACAATACACTCGATTTGTAATCAAAGTGTACAATTTAGTTTTTGTCTGAAGACAAATATATGTACGCATAAAAACATTGCACATACAATTTTATGACCGTGTGTTGAGTATATTGCTTTGTGTGATACGTGTGCGATTCACGCAGCAAGTTCGCAGAGATGGTCACACTGATAATAATAGCAGCCGTGGAAAGATTGTATAGTGCGCTTATTTGCCAGATGAAAATTACATGCTATTGATCCGGTTATAGTTCATACCACATATTATGCGGAAAGGAACAAGGGGAAGTGCGTATATTTACTTTTTTTTGGAAGATATTGATAATTTTATAGTTTTACCATTCTCCTTATCGTCCACATCACTTATGTTTTACTTTTTGCTTTGCAATTTTATAGGAATCATAAAATGCAAAGGTATACATACATACCTTATCTTTCCTTTATTGCATTATACACTAATTTATGATTCACCGTTTAATGTCTGCGTAGGTTATGTAACCAATAAACCAATTTTATACGACCATGCTTCACGATAAAGATCATGAAGATCATGTTTACTCTGACGGAAAGAATCACGTATTTACAATGGCAAAAAAGGAAGTAAAGGAAGTTTCATTCTCGAAAAAAAATGGAAAATTGTTTTAATCTCGACAATCATGATTATGATCGCCTTATATCAGCTTTACTTTAGTAATTGTGGTTGTGCCCTGACATCTTGAATTTATTGCACTGAATACGTCTCTTGCATTAAAAACATGGCACAAATGTAAAATAACAAATTATCCTGTTAAATTGTGAAAATCACTTAAGATGTTGTCGCTCTCAGTCTTTCAGTCATTCATTGCAAAGCATGTTTCTTTTATTTTTCCCCTTTCAAATCAATCATGCAATGAAGCACGTGAAGTTTTGTGAAAACAATTTCCTCTGTGTGTTCTTGTCTTTGCTTGTACATTTACAATATTTCTCTGTGATAATCACCTTAAACCACAACTATCATCATTCATTGTTAACTCCATTGTAAAATATACACTGATTTCCCTGATTAATTGAAAACATTAAATTGCTGATACAGTTGTTTATCTCTCATGCGACAATCTTAACAAAGAATGATTGTACGTTTTTCCACGATTAAAAAAAATCAGTGCACCAACCAATCCCACAAGTTGGGTGGAAGTTGTCTCTGACTGTATTCTGGTTGGTATCAGCCACCTACCAACTTGAGTGTTATTATGATACCTACTTGAAATGCACATTGTGCTTTCATTTTTCAATGCAAACTCACTCCTCTCCTAAGGTGTGATATATGCGAACTCTGAAAGCTACCCCACCACGAAAGGAAGTACAAAAGCACTTTGCTGCTTCAAGTGAGCGAATTGAGCTGAAAGGAATTTTTATTTTGTTATTGTGTGGGATGTTGCAAATCGGTTGGAGGTATTTATTCATGGTGTACGCAAAATAAAGCAGAACATGCTGTGATTCCGTATAAAATGTAGCACCATGTGCAATTGTTTGCTTCATTTTTTTAAAAAGTTGGTTATCTGATTCTCTTGATCATAAAAACGGCATCATAAACTCTTCAACGGTTGATGGACGGGTAATAGGTACAAAGTAACAGCTTGTAATGAAAGCAAACATCGTCAGCAACATGGTTTTTTGCTAATACCGTTGTTGGGTGTACAGAATTTTAACGATAAAGAGTGCTTTACAAAAGTTTCTAGCGTTTACGATTCATTTTTATGATGACTTCACTTTTTCCTGCTTTTTGGCTCCAAGTCAACGAAAAAGTGAATTTTGTGCTAAAAGTAAGGAATTCCACTTTTGTTTAACTTAATTCTCACTCTCAGAAGACGCACGATGTGGACGGACCCCCTTCTAAAAATTTCCTTTTTTTAATATTATTGTTGGCGTTTATAGTCATTAGATTACATACTATTAGCATAATTATCACTTCAAGTCACAATGAAAGAAGATGTATTAATTGCAACTTCATCAGCTTACTCTCACACTACCACACATCACACCAGTCATTCTTTTCATGTCAGTCATTCATCAACGGAGTTGTTGGTGAAGGTAGTTTTTTAATTTTCGTACAAACGAAGTAATAAAATGATCGTTACGTTTTCCCTTTTTAAAAATATAAAAATAGAAAATAATTGGTAAGTTGATAGAAGGCAAGGCAGACATGTGCACTAGGCCAATTTCACGAATAGAGCCAGGTATCATAAACATACAAACAGTTTTATGATGAATGAGCGTTGTTGATGTACCTTCGCAATTTACAAGTTATGCTCTGCTCTTAATTGCTGCGGCGCTCACATCACGTTACCGCAACCAAAATGATCTTTACTTGATTTATAAAAAATGTGTCTTACTGTTTCTTCTGTGCTCCTGAACCAGTATGATTCTTGATCTATCAGCATTTTCCATTTTTATTCCTCTGTTATACTAATAAAGTTACACTAATATTTTTACAAAGCATTAAATGAGAGATGTACATATGATTCGCTACGTAATACTGAATTTTCTTTGATCATCGTGATGATTTCTTGATGTGTTGCTTCTACACTTCTCTAAAACAACAAACAACCGTGTTGTGATTCATTTCAAAAGGGGTTAAAAAAATGTGTTCGTAACAGAAAATGAAGGGATCTCAATTTTTCCCATTTTTATTAGATACGCTTCGAATCGAAGTCTATGGGAATAGCAAGGCAAAATTATTAGCAATGCATGCACCACGTTTTCGAATACTCTTGTTTACCGTACCATCGCATATCATTATTACGTACATGTGTACAATCTTTGTGCATTACCGTTTATTAGCGCTATTATTATTCTTTTATCCTCCTTGGTACGTGCGAGTGAGCCTTCTGTTATCTGTATGTGTGTGTGTGTTTTACCACCATCACATCTGGGCCTGATCATTGTTACAAGAGCAAAAATGGAAGGAAAAGGAGCCCAGCAAAGGAAAAGGATTTCAGGAGTTTGTAATATCATGATTTGCCTTACAGTATAATATTGTATACATATTTTTTTACTCGTATGTAATTTTTTTTGTTGCGCCTGCATGGTTGCATGAATCCCTACATTCAATTTACTGTGCATATGTAATGTCAGCATGTAAATGTATATATTTGCACATACACTCATATGATATGCTTCTATTTTATGCTTCATACTGAGAAGTGCATAATATACTTATTTGCAGGTAAGGGAAATGTAAAAAAAGAGAAAGAGTTAGAAAGTCGCAAAAAAGTGGGCCGTCTCAGGTTCTAATTCATTTTGGGCTGGGTGCTTGCCGTGGAAGCATCTCATCTCAAAACATTTTTTATTGTTATTTTATTTTTCATCATTATGCATAATTTTTGCGTCAAGTGTGTTTGGTGGCGGTGCAACAATAAGAATAATATATACATTGTGGTGAGGTGATTGTGATGATATGATGGTATAACATAGTATACGTAATATCAGAAAATCTTGTTTCAGAAAAAGTTATTTATGAGGAACCCTTGAAGTTTTAATTTGTGAAGCGAACAGAAAAAAAATGTGAGAGACTGTCGTGCATTCAGGATGACTCAAGGTGATGATGAAATTGGAAAGGTAGACAAGCAAGATCTAATAGAAAATTAGATTGCACTGTTACAATTATTATTATCATCATTATTGTAACAATTCAGGTTTTTTCGAGTTGCCACTAAACACCTGAAGTTTGTGTGTGATAGTGTGTGACTTGCTTCTTACAAAAAATAAGATCCTCTGAGATCCACTCAATACCGGAATAATATTGTTCAGCTCTTATCTTCTCGCGTATCTCACCAAATTTTCAAGTGAAATGTGAACTGTGAATTTGTATTAATATTAACTCCTTGTCACACGTCTCCCTTTTCTCTCATCGTTATCACCATTATTATTGTGCCTGTCATGATGATGATGTGATGACTTTTTGTGCTGATCATCCATATTGCAAAACATTTTTTTTTTGTCTGCAGCAACCATTGTCGCTCATCGGCAATTGTGAACAAAAGGCGAAAGGAAACAATGCTTTTAGCAGGAGGCTCAAGTTGTTTATTTCATGTTTTCCTATTTACATTCTGTGTTTAGTGATTTGGCTCTTCTATTCCACCACCTAATCTTTTTTATGATTGGATGTGTTTTTTTGTACACTCGGTGAACTTGTTTTCGTGAATATTCATTCGCTGCCAATTGACTCCTGAAACTGTTTAGTAATAATAACACAGCTGAAGCGGAGAATACTAACAATAATTCGTTGCCGAAAGGTCATTGAGCACCAGACAGCGATACTGGTCAGCCAACTCTTTTGGTAAAAAGAAAGGGAACTTGTACGGGTTCTCCCTGTGCAGATTTTCTTTTGTGGCTACCTAAAAAATCAACAAAGTAAGCGGATATCTTTCATGATGCAAGTTCTTATGTTTTTCCTTTCTTGTCTGATTACATAAAGTTGTGTGGTGTGACAGTTGGGAGACTTATGATTTGACATTTTCAAGACATGTTTGGGATAATCAGTCGTTCTTGTTCGGGGCATTACGGTTCATTCAAATTTTATGTCATGTTACCTACATTGATGCTGTGGTCTTCCAGGATACATGGTATTTCTCCTCATGTTCGAGGACTACGTGCAATACTCCTCCTCAATCTGCAGCCATTATAGATATCTAAAGCATGTGTTGTATAAAATATCTGCAAAAAAAAGTCGTCTTAAGGAAAAGGAAGACATTAATGCTTGTACCTGTCATTATAAAACATGTTTTAAAAAGTTTGTCAGATTTTTTTTAAACAAAAGGAACTTACCCCTGCACTTTGTTATTGTTTGAAAACACTGAAGTGCAATGTTACTGTTTAGTCTGTTCGCTACCAAACATTCCCTTTTTATTGGCAGATGATAGGGGTATAGGTTGCTAAAGGTAATGTTGTGCCAGTTGTGCCCACCAAGACGTAATTTTTACTTGCAGTCAATGCTCCCACAGTGTTATTTTAATTTTTTTTCATTAACATGAATTTTGTTGTTCTGTACCGTTGACGGTAAATTGTGAGTGGTAGTAAACAATGTGAAGTATGTGTGTACGAGCGTGTTTTATGGGCTTTTGCGGGTATTTTGCAACCCGTTATTACAACGATTAATTTTATGACGGAAAAAAAATCTGCCCTTCAATAGCATAATAATATATTAGCTGATGATTTGTAAACATCTTAAACTTCATCTCATGCATGCACTTAGGCAATTTATTGGTTTATATAATTCTTGGTCTCCTGAAGAAAGCTTCTTGACAAATTTGGGAGCTTTTATTGTGTTTTCGTGCATTTTTCTTAAGAAGTATAAGCTTGGAGGAAAAACAACAGGAGTATCGGTATCTATCGTATAGTATGTATCGGTAGTTGATAATCTTGCATTTTGACTACTCCTTCAGATTTCTATTGAGCAAGTTATATGGGCATATGCATGTGGTAGAGGAGACCAACAAATATTGCATTATTTGTGTCATGTCTATTTAAAATACTGTGCTTGGATGTTTAAAATGCATAAACTTTGTTCCTTTAATCTACTCTTCTGTGATGTATTCCCACCAGCCACAAAAACATAAAAATATTATGCAGTAAACAACCTGCTGTGATAATTTGTTAGTACTGTAGTGCACCAGCCTTCTTTTTTACACGAAAAACGTCAACATGTAATAACCACATGCCCGAAGTAAACTGAGCTAACCAAAATGTGACACCACATTGCAATGAAATTTCTGGGAAGAGCCGGAAGCAAGTCACAAAAATAAAGCTAACTGGACTTTTGATATTTTCCTTATTCATTCGTAATTTGCATATCTCTTATTAACCCTACAGATTTGAAAATGTTACAGTTTTTTGCGGAAAATCGCTAAAAAGAAAATATCTTTTTATTGTATTTTTATCCAAGTTTGACGGGTGTTTTACAGTGTCATCAAATTTAAGGAGAGTAAAGTAATACATTACACGTGCTGATCCGAGGTATCAGTCTTCCGTTCTTGCTCATTATTAGTAATTAAGTAAGTTCCTATTTAACATTCCTTATTTAAGTACGTAGGAAGTAATATCGTGCGTCATCTCAAAATATTCCATTCATTGCGTTTCCGGCTGTACCAGTCGGGAAATGACGACAGGATGAATAATGGCCACCATTTACCTGTCACACCTTCTGAACTTTTGTGAAACGGAGAAATAGTTGTTAAATACTTGCTGCAATGTTTAAGAAGGGTTGAAGAAGGGGATACTTACGATAAATGTATGCATAATCTGTAGTTTAGAAAAAAATTACAAGAACCCCAGTAGAAAAAAAATCGGAGACAAGAAAATTTTTAAGAGAAATTTCACATGTGCATAATACATTAATAATACATTTTCACCATTTTTATTTATTATTAAATGCCTGAAGAAACCAGAACCACCTGACTACCCTAATTGCGTACACACCTTAGCACACATATTCTGTACACAAATCATGAATCAATATTATTCAAAGCCAAAGCCACACTCACATTACCTGTTATACCCTACATATTATGCGTACCTACCACATCATGGCGTAACAATGAGGATGGCACAAAAAATTGAGTAGAAAAACGGGAGAAAATTCACCGTTTCTTCTTCCATATATTGTGCAATTTTTTCGTACGTAACACGTACCTAACTGACCGGATCGCTTCATTTCGTTTCAAGCATGCTTCTCTGTAAAACTTCTGCATTCTTTCCTCCGTTTTTCGCACAGCCGCAAACCTAATGATTCTTTCCCTTGGTTTGAAATAAACAATAAAAAAATGAAGTAATCTTTTTCCTCTCCGACTTGTCTGGTACTTCATCATGACGAGAGGAAAACCAGTGAACCTGATTATGAGAATGTGTACATTTTTTGTGTTACACAACACATAATATTATATATGAAGTGCTCACTAAGTAACTATTTTTTCACTTGTGTAAAATATGCTACTGAAAAAAATCCGAGAGGTATTATTTGTGCGCACCACAAAGGGTTTTATTGTTTTTACCATCCTCGTTTCTTTTGATGGTTTTAAAAAGCTTCTTTTTATGATTCTGCTCAACAAGTGCGACCATTGCACTACGCAACCACTCAGTGACTGCCTGGGCTGCTTCTTCCATTTTTGCACACACTGATTTCCACATATATTTTCAAGAGCAATCCCAGAAAACCTGCCATGATAAGTTTTATAATGATGATGGAATTGGTATTGTTACGTCTCTTTTTTTTCAAGAAAATATTTTATTTCGCTGGTTTGTGTGCACCGCGTACCATCCCATCATTGCTGAAGGCACGGCGGGATTTAAAACTGGGTTGAACCGTGCGAACGAACATTATTATTACAATTCAATACCAGTTTAGAGGGCAGAACAAAAAAAAACTGTTCATTCATTCATTGTTTTGCTCGTGGAAAAAAGGTAGCCAGATGGTGGGTTAGGTTATGTACACCAAAGAAGACCACAGCTAAATTCTTTAGCTTGTATTCACCAACATTCTTCCATTATGCTCACATAACTCGCATTTTATTGTAATTATTACGTGATGATGATCATCCTCATAACGTCATAACTGACTCGCTTCATGTCCAACTTCACATAATACTGTAAAAAGTCACGGCAATATTAATAATAATGACATATCCGCATGTTATTTTATCTTCTGATCGTTGATTTCTTAAATACAAGGTGGTTATAGGGAATTGGATTTTGCACAACATCATCTAGACTACAGTAGAAGCATAGTTCAAAGTTACGAGAAGTTCAATTTAAACAAAAACTGAATTATTGTCTATTACACAGCCATGTAATGACGGATTATTATTATGTATTATTAATGATTTTTGCATAACTCCGTTTAGTATTTTTTATGCAAGCTCAGAGCCAGTGATGACAAAACTGATTGCAAATTTTTACCTGAGCATCAAAGAAAGTGTGCATGACATAACAATAATAGCCAAGTATTATCGGCTGTAACAATGCATGAAATAAAACTGTACTAGTATGGCCAACGAGCCAGAATGCACACAAAATGACTATATCATACTAATTTTATTAAAATAATAACAATAATAATAGTAGTAATAACAATACATATATATGCAGAAGTTGTCCTCTTGCTTCAGTTTACCCACCTTTCTTCTTAGATAATACGCACACCCATAAAATCCACCATTATAAAATACTGTTCATTCATTCATTGTTTTGCTCGTGGAAAAAAGGTAGCCAGATGGTGGGTTAGGTTATGTACACCAAAGAAGACCACAGCTAAATTCTTTAGCTTGTATTCACCAACATTCTTCCATTATGCTCACATAACTCGCATTTTATTGTAATTATTACGTGATGATGATCATCCTCATAACGTCATAACAACAAAAACTGAATTATTGTCTATTACACATTTGCACAATTCTTATTTTGGTGTCTTCGCCTCCTCCTCTCTTTATTCGTTGACTACTGAGAGTTGGTTGGGTGAGTGAGAGAAGTAGATGTAGAGAATGTCGAAAAAATAATACCCTTCATCGATCAACTGATTTCTTTCGTTCTTGACAGACAGGACAGGTTACTTTTGCAATTGGATGAAAGAAATCCCCAGCGCAGCAGAAAGCTGCTCGTGGGTTCATTTTCGTACCCCCTTTGAATATTCTTCTATTGAAAGGAGAACCAGCGCATTTTGACACAGACAATGCCAATCAGCATAAATAATGACAACGTAATAATACTGCAACTTGCCAGGCCAAAAAAGAACGATTATCATAACATGCGTGATGGTAAATGTGCATTGGATCACGAATGTCATTTTTCGTCTCACATCAGTTTATTTAAAAACCCATTGGATTTTTAAAATGCACGTTTTTTCTTCGCTCACGTTCCTTTTAACTGATTTTCTGTTATAATTCTTTTTTTTCTCGCAGGTAGCATCATCCTCGTCATTGCAGTCGTCCCAAGACATTTCATCAACAGCCTCTTGCTTCATTATTTCACCTAGACCGTGGCCAAGGGACGGGATTGCATGGTGTATGCAAAAAAATTAGGTGCTCATCTTCATCATCAAAGCAGCCTCGACAACATTCTTTTCGCGTAATATAATTTTTCGTGTCAGCCTTTTGTCGCCTACCCCTTCTCTTCTATGTTACATGGTCAAGAGCATTTTTGTAACACGAAGGTGCGTAATCATCAGAAAAAAAACTCACATGCCAGCAACAACATAACAGCAGCATTGGACCACGAGTGAAGAGCAAACAGGTGCTTCTTTTGATGCACAAGCATTAAGAAATCTGCCGCATCACCCTACTCAAGATCGCCGTCGTCGCGTTTCGTTATTTGCAACGAAATAAAGAACTTTTGAAATAAAGGACACCATATTGCAACCATCGTATTCACATCCTGTGTGCGAGAGAGTAAGGATCATCATCTTATCGCGCACCGTTTACACGGACTTTTAAAAGAAGAGGTGGAACAAGTTGAGCTGAAAAACTGTTACAAACTGTTAAAGACTTTACTTCTGTCTGGCTTCGGACGTGTCTGTTGAGTCGGTTTTATAAATTACTTTTCTTCAAAAGGAACACGTAAAAAGGTGAAAAAAAGGAACAAAGTGTACCAAGTAATGTTATATATGGATAATGCGCTCTTGGTTTAATGATAATGAAGAAGGAGAGAAAAGGCATGTTTTTATTTCAACGTGTATCCGTCCGTGTACACTAATGCAACAACGTGCATATACGTACACACTTAACGATAATGGTAATAATAATAATAATCCTACCTGCCGCATCATGTGGAGTAGAATTGAATGAAATGAATGAGTGCGTTCTTTATCGTTGTTTCTGCTGCTGCTGCAAGCTTAGCTATGTGCATATTGTATGGTTTAATACCAAAAAGTCAAAGTCGGTCAACAGGAACACACACCAACGTATTTTTTCTCAATTAGGTACAGACATTATTAAGAGGATTATTATTATGCTTTCAGGCGAATAGTCCTTTTTTCTTAAATGAAGAAAAAAAATTGACTGACATTTTTTTAAAACTGAATTGGTAATGTGTGTGCTCACTCTGAACCAAAAACTGAAGCATATGCAAATTTAAGTAAGCCAATTTTACTAGAGCAACGTCGTCGAAAAGGAAATCAAATTGTCTCGGTCTTGTACTGAAGCTGTAGTTTAGTTGTTTTTCATTGTTTGGCATACATAACAAAAATCCTATTGCCTTTTTTAATGATGGGATCAAAACAATTCGAACATTCAAATGTTTGAATTTTTAATGTGACTTTTTGAAATGCCAAGTGGAAAGGAAGAATAATAAGCTGCTCCTTTCAAGAAAAGAATTCTGTCTAATAGATAGAAGACCGTTCTTCTTATCATATCTTCTGTAGCTTTGCAAGGTAAGTGCGGCAGTAGCAGCAACATTGAGATCCTCTTTTTGATGTAGGCAAAATGCAAACAATCGGTCGAAACACGAATTGTACTTGTTTCGTCAATTCATTCTACTTCAAATGAGGGGCCATAATAGTACTGCTATTTTCCTTGATTGGACAACTGAACGCTGATAAATAATGATGGAAGCTGCATCACATTCTTTTCTGGCGACTCGCGTTCTTCTCTGCAGAGGCGACAAAATAACAACAGCAAAACTCAAGATGGTTGATGGTAGCTGAAGAAGGAGCAGTGATGACGGAGATAAAGGAGGAAACAGGTGAACCATTAGTGCAGAATTTTATCCTGAGTCAGCAGCAGCGAACAACAAGAGGATCGGTAGTTTTAAGTAGTCCGAAATATCTCTCCGCCTATTATGCGAATGAAGCCAGGAGCATTCTATAATTGATTTCGTGTCAAATCGCTTCGCTGATGATAATGCCCTAAATTGAATATAATGGGATGTGCCACTATTATCATCGAGGAGACGAACTGAGAAAAATTTGTGATGCGATTAGACAGACATGATGAATGCAACTTAACGGATTCGTGAGACTTCACTCACAAAGAAATGTATATGAACAACAACAAACTCAGCAAAGAGATTTTGTGTGCAAAAAAAACTCTACGTGGTGACATGTGCGTTACACTAAGTGTCCTTTTATGTGCAACAGAATAATGTGTTAACACGCAAGTTTTTAATTGCTTACGTAATACCTTGATTAATACAAATCAATGCAGTAAAAATACTCGGTCTAACATAATTTAAGTGAAGTAAGCTACCAGAACAGTTGTCGTAATCTCGAGAAAAAGGAAGCCAAGGTGGTGACTTGCACCTGCACACGTGAATTTAGAACTTGATGATAAGCAAGGGCAAGGCTGTAACTCGCATGGAACGGAATTCTTCAGTAGAAAAGCATATTATAAACTACACCCACGCTTTATGCAGGTAGCGTAACCTAAAAAATATCCTGAACAAAAGGAATGTATTCAAGTCGTCGACGTCGCCGTGGCCAAAGTGTGAAAATAGATTTTGATTGATTACTAAGTAGGAAAAAAATATTCATCACTTCAGTGAGCTGTCTTCAGAATATTATTATTATCCTCCGTGATAATAATACTTATTATTCAATTAGATACACGACATGATAATACAGATAGGCAAGAAGTGATGAGGAACAATTTGTTTGCGCGCACCACCTAAATACACAAAAGTGTGGTAGCAGCAACTAAGTGAATGAGAAGGCACCTGGTGCTGCAGTAATTTTCGTCACAAGAACAATATTCCATTAAAACCAGGAGTCCTACATTCATTTCGTTTGGGACACACCAGCCTCCGCAATAAATCAGGACCAACTGAATCAAGTATAAAAATTCAGCAAAGCATACAGAAAGAAAAAAAACTGTTTATGTGCTCAACAGGGAAAAAAAGATAAACATAACTCACAATATAAAAAAAGGAACACAGTCGTGCTGCAACAAGAGCTCACATTGGGTTGCCATTCTTTTATAATACTTTTAAAAAATAGCAAAATAGGTAGCCAGAAAAAAAAGTGTAGACGACTTTTTTTTCTTCTTCTCTTATTTCATCAACTCGAATTATGTATGTGTGCTGTACCAGATTACACTAAAAACACTTACCATTACTATAATATCATAAGGCTTATTATCATTGTTAAGTCAAGGATCCAAAAAGTGGAGTACCTATGTGATTGTATGAATTTGTGGTACATGACGAAAATATCTACACTGAAACAGTCCTTTGTTTTCTCGCCACTTTTTTTAGAGAAGAAGAAAAATAGTGATAATAGTAATAAGTTCATTGTAAAAAAACGACAACAACAGTCTCATTACACACACACATATGTAGATGCGTTAAAGCTTGATTATTGCAAGCCAGCCTCAAAATGTCATCCATCTGCCAGGGCTTCGTGCAAAACGCTTGGCGTAAAGATATCTGCTCGTAAGTAACACTAAATTAAGTATGAACGATAAATGCTCACATTGTGTCAGATTTTTCGTCTTCTTTTGACATGAATGTTTTTTCCACAGGAATTGCTTCCGAGTGCGTGATGAGCACTCAACAACGGAGATAAATAATTCGGTCAACAGCAGCAACGGGACGAGCGGTAGTCATCATAATCATAATCATAGCAGCAACAGTAATGGTGTCAACATCTCTGCTTCCATTGTTTCCAACACTACTAATAATAATAATGGCCACAGCAAAACTGGGAACGAAGCTACCATGCCGTTAAATGCGGTTGATGGTAGTGGCGAAGGGAAGACTGTATTTGGGACACCCCAAAAAATTTCAAGATTTCAAGGAGGAAACAATTCATCTGTCGTACTGGCGTCATCTCCCTTCGGCCAGGGGTCTGTTTCATGCATCCCGCGAATTAATAGTAGTAATGGTACCGCCACTCACGCCAGCCAAAGTAATCACGGTGGCGTTGGAAAATTTTCCGGAACTAATGGTACCATCACCACAACCGCAATGAAAGGACATCACAGTAGTGGTGGTGGCGCTATTCACTCGGTGCTGAGTGGAAGCAAAAGTAATATTAATTTCCACTATAATCACAATAATGATAGTAATGATTCGACAATGTCCGAGACGAAAGTTAAGAGTACGGCCGAGGCCAATCTGCTGCCAACGAAGACCACGTCTTCATCCGCGTCATCATTATCTGCTGCGCACTCAAGCCCAGCAACAATAAGTGCGCAGAATCAACAACAAGGGAAAGGGGTGATGACAAACCAACATCCGTCAAAAAGTGATAACGCAAGTGTCATTTCTAATCACAACAGCAAGCAGCCTGTAACTTCTGTTTCCGCTGCTGCCTCAGTCATTTCATCCACAGGACGAAATGTATCGTCTTCATTCATTGCCAGTAAGAACATTTTTAACAATGCAGCATCAGTGAACAGTGCAACAACAGGCATGCAATCGACTACCACTGCCACCACCACAGTTGGTCTTTCTTCTACCTCGCTGAGCAACAGCACTTCAACAGGCAATGCTGCTAGTTCTACGAGCATTGCCGTTGTTGCTTCAGCATCAGGCTCATCAGTCTTGAGTCATCCTCAGTCGGCCACAAGCATCAAGAGAGGAAACATCGTCTCTGCAGTTTCATCCGCATCGAGCGTATTGGCCTCTTCGGCATTCACTTCACCTCTTCACCAACAAAGGAACGTTATCGGCGGTGGTTGTGTTGTGGTGGTGGATGTTGTTACATGTAACAGTGCGGCGATCACCAGTCCTGGTGCAAGTCACCCAAAGTTTTCAGAGAATTATGGAAAAAATGGGGTGAGTGAGAATCACCTCTGTTCTGCAGGGAAAAAGGAGTTTTCTTCAGAAGCCATCGTGACCAGTGGAGGTTGCGGTGGTAGTAGTTCTAGTAGCAGTGTGGCTAAAGGAGCTGTCACGATCACACAGCATAACAACGGAATGAATAGGCATAACCTCAAACCCGGGGATGGTTCGGAAGGAGAAATTTTTGAACGGAGAAAAGTCGGATTCACAAGTGCTCATAGTGGTGGTAGCGGAGCAGGAAGTGGTGGCGGTGTTTCAGCAGCAGAGTCAGTAGTTGTGTCAAAAGTTGGTGGTGCAAAGCCTGTTCCTTCCGTGAGAAATTCTAGTAGTTTTTCATCTAGCAAAGGAATCTTGAGGAAGAGTGCGAGTAGGAAGCGGGATAAAAATGTGCGATTTCCCGAAGAGGTAAGATAACAACTGGTCATATTTTTACAGTAAGAACAAGATTTTTTTTTAAAAATCCCGACGTACGTGAGTGATGTACGTGTGTGGTATTTTTAGTTTGAAAAAAAAATGCGAATAGTTTTTAAACGTGCAAATCACTTTCCTTGGATTGCATTTGATATAATTACAAGGTTCAGTTGTGTGTTTAAATGTCTACGACTTTTTACGATTATAACACGGCAACTCTTTTCGTAATTACCTATTATAAGTCAAACCAGCAAGGCAATTTAATGGATGCATCAATGTCATCGTATTTTTTAAATTTGCCTTCATCATCACCAACATTAAAGAATTCTGTGTTCATTCCCTTTAAACATGTTTAATAACTGTTTAATTGTGCTTAACCTTTGGGAGTTGGGTGGATGGAAGATGCCATACGAAAAGCACTAGTAATCAGAGGCAAAATGTATGATTTTGCTTGCTCACACGGTAGCAGTGATTTGCAAATGAATTGTTATCCTTGTTTTGACTCTTTGTCATAAAAAAGGCATGGCTCACAATGTCAATACTGACGGGGGAGTACGTGTTGAAACTAAAGTGCGAAATTAGAAATGTTGAGGCTTGACTCGAATGAGCCATATTTCTGTCGTGTTTCGTGGTGTTATGTTGCTGCTGATAGTTTTGATGTGCTGATGAAATTTAAAAGTTCTCTTAATTCTCTTAAAATGAGTGAGTCAGCCTTTTTTGTAATGGAAAGTAGATGGCTGCGATGATGATGACTCGTGTGACTTAATGAATGAATAATAATACATAATCGTCAGCCGCCAAACTTTTAGTCATATATTTTTGTGTTCCACATAATATATGTATTCAGTGATGGCTTATTATTGCTCACATTTAGTGTTTGCTAAGTAAATATTTAAAATTTTGAGAATATACTTCACAACTTTCAAGCGCATTGTGCATGCAAAATGCAGAACTGTTGTGTTTCTTCTGATAATCCTCCCTTTGTCTCACCATAAAAATGCCATATGTGCTGACTAATACTATTTTGGTGCAATGTTAATCACGTTAAAGTTATTATCAGATCATCTCGTCCTCTCTTTTGTGAGACACTGCCATTTACGGCAAAAGTCACACATGCAAAGTGCGCACACATTTTTTTAAATTTCCATATACCCTAATTAAAATTTTTGTGAGCTGGCTGTCTTTAAAAACTGTCCAACCTTTTTACAAGACTCATATTTTTCTTTCTGCAAACTAAAAATGCCCGTTCTCACATGTGAATACACGATCGTGTCATGTTACACTTGTTGTTGCTTTGAAACGTGGACCGTCAAAGTGACAAGTGAACATTTCTTCATCATACTTATTTGTGTGAAATCTACAAAGTCAAAATAAAATGGTTATACATACACGCTTACACTTGCACACATGTGCCTAAATATTGATGATGCCACCTCCCAATTTTTTAATCAAATTGATTTTTGTGTATTTGAAATTCATGAATTGAGATGAAAAAGCCTGATAGATTTTTTTCCTTGTCAAAATCCTCGGTCAAGCTAACATCTCGCCGATATCCTGCATGTTTACATAAAGTAAATACGGAATATTATTACATTTTTTGTCAATAAGGATGACGATGATACGATAACACAAGATGATGATGATGATACGTATATGAGGATATGATATGACACGATTTTGTAGAGCAGCAGTACAACAACAGAGTCGTTGAACAAGTGGCAATAATTTTGAGAGCACTGCAGTTCATTGTAGTGGGGCAGACGTGCGCAGACAGTGACGCCTTCTTTGTACAAACATAATATTTTTTATTTTTAAAAATCTTGTGTAAAGTCAGCTAATTGCATAAAGGAGAAATGCATACGACCGAATCTAGGCACTATTTACTTTGGTAGGATTGTTAGTGAACCTCCACGACTTTTTTTTAGTAGGCATGTCTGCATCGAGGTTTTAAGTAATGCAGTCACATTGTTTCGTTTATCACATTTGTAGTAGGCATTCAATTTTTTGTTATTATAGCACGCAGATGTGATGTGACGTGTCTACTACAAGACCAACGCATCGCAGCAGGCAGTATTTACTAACTTAAAAAATTCTTAAGACGTGTTTTATAACCTTGTTGGCCAACTTCTGTGTCCATAATGCTCGTATTTCCCTTGTACTAAGTCGGTTGTGGGAGGAGGATGTGTGGAAGAAAAATTGAGTACATGTGTAATATTGTATATTTATTTAATGCACCACACCGACAAATGTAATAAGATGGCATGGAATGAAACAAAGAGCAAAGTTCTACATTCCACGAACGATAAATAGATATCGAGGCGACAGAGCCAATGCACGCACGCACAAAAACTTGGTATCACCGACGAACCACAATAATGGCATTGCTTTTTAAAGAAAAACAGGAAGAATATTATCGTGCTTTACTCATTTCTTTTGACTTTTGTGGTTATTATTTTATGGTTAAAGACATACTAATATTATTGGGCTTTGTCTTTTTATTTGAGCATTTACTTATCTTTGTCAACACAGTACAACATATCTATGCCTAAAAAGTGTTATATTGTTGTGCATTTTTAAAAATGGAATTTTATGGTTTACTGCAAACAAAAATGCACAAATAGCACGATTCCCCTAAGACATCTTGTACAGCTGAAACTTTCCTGCTACGGGCTAAAGTTGAATCATGATAATCTCAAAGTCCTCAACCTAATGAACACTTGAAAAGGGTACGTTATGGGTTTTCTTTCAGCAGCAGAGTTGTGGTAATTCAACAAAAATGTAGACATGAACCTTCCTTGTAAAAAGCAGAGAATTTTCCCTTTTTCGTTTCAACCATGCAATAACAGTCATTCACACAGAAAATTTTTGTGGTGTTTCTTGACAAATATGGAAAATACCTGAAGGCAAGGTTTTGGTTCGCGTAAAGTTGGGTGGGCTTTTGTGCGGAATGAAAATGCACGCAAATGATGAAATAAAGCAAAAAAAACTTGCATGCAATTTTTTTTGGAAGGTCAAATTTGGCAATATTGGCCTGTACCCTCCATTGTGGGGTTAGATTAATGGTGTTGTTGATATGATACGCTGACGATTATGGTGATTATATTATTACTTTTTGTCCAAATTTGCTCAGTTTTAGGGACCCTTGAGAAGCGCACAAAAAGGCAATTTACATTCGTTGTATCAAAAAAAAGAACAGCTCTGTTTTATATCGAAGTGGAGAATAAATGCAAGGTGCGTTATCCAAGTACCTGAAGGGATGACGGCAGTGATGCAAGAAAAACTTCAGGAGGTGTTCACAGGATAATGTACTCCTCAGACCAAACACAAAAACTTATGCAAAAAATGATCAGAACCACTGCGCCTGTTGTATTCGCTGAATTTTGACTAATGAAGAAATCCTATAACTGTGTACTCACATTGTAAACATATAATATCTTACTTGGTCGTGAGTTGGCAAAAGCGCAACCACCGTCATTATCGCAGTCTATGTCTTCACACCACCCGACTTTTTCATTAGCGTCATTCATTGATAGCAAGAGTAAGCGAGAAATGATAAATAATAACTTATTGGACTGTTCCATAAAAAGAAGCAGGCACGCCCTTAACGTCCTGGTCAACAGCACCCAGAACACACATGCATAATGTTTTATGCATGATTTGTCATTTCTATTTTAGTTATAGCGGAGCACTTAACAATAATCTCTTATTAGTTGCATAATCTTTACCACCTTGAAATAAACCAAAGCAAGTTTTTTTTGTGTTGCGCACTGCTCTCTTCTGGAACTGGAATGTTAAAATGATTACTGTGAGAATTGGTGAGTTGAATCGTACATAAAAGATGCATGGTCGTTGTTGCCTTGTTTTTTTTGTTGTGCTGCTGCTGCTGCGTCTACAAAGAACTGCTTCAGTCAGATTATTACGTAGGAGAATATTTATGGAGACATGTAATTCATTTTACTGGAGTATAATGGAATTTTGTTATTATTCCAACAACCGGCAGCTCTCGGGGAAGGCAGTTGGTTGCTCGCAAGCTTGTTTTTGTTTCATTTTCTGTGAATTACATAAATTACACTTTGTTGCTGTTGCAGGAGGAGTGGTGTATATTGAAGGGAGATTAAAAGAAAAAAAAATCAGAGTTTTTTTTGGACAAAGCCGTCATGCCAAATGCGATCATAAAATGGTTAGCTATAGGATCTGGTACGTTACGTACGGCGTTCTTGGTAATAAAATGGAATGGATCAAAGCAAGTCAACTCACTTCCACGAAGATGCTGTGAGGTTCATGATGACGCATAAGGAATGCTCTTTATTCCTGCATTCCTTTTACCAAAAACATTTTATTGATGTATTCATGTAGCCTGACTGACAATATGCGTTAAAGATGTGTATGCACCATCTAATCTGAAGTGGGATCTGGTACGTTACGTACGGCGTTCTTGGTAATAAAATGGAATGGATCAAAGCAAGTCAACTCACTTCCACGAAGATGCTGTGAGGTTCATGATGACGCATAAGGAATGCTCTTTATTCCTGCATTCCTTTTACCAAAAACATTTTATTGATGTATTCATGTAGCCTGACTGACAATATGCGTTAAAGATGTGTATGCACCATCTAATCTGAAGTGAAGGTAATTGAGTAGAATTAATTTTTAGTACTTTGCTAAATAGAGTTTATATTTAAGCACTTTAGTGAGGTTGTCTGCTTGAGAAATTATGTGTGGTATAAATATAACGTGATTTTATTTATGATGTTGGCTCTGGACATGGATTAATGTTTGTCCCGCAAATATAAATCCATCGTTAGATTATCCCCGGCTTTTTCTTCCTCCATGATATTACATTCGTAACTCCAACGTAGAAGTGTGGTGGTTTTATTCAGTCACATGCCTAAATTAGCACACGGAAATTGAAATTTTATATCATTAGTTAAAAGATTGCCAAGTGGCCAAAAAGATGATTAAAATATTTATGTATGAACTACTTCTCTTTTACATACCATCAACATTCCATTCATGATGGAATTTTACTGAAATTCGAGATGTTGACAAGAGCTTTCGAGATGTTAATTAATTGACATTGAGAATAATTCAAATGCAAAATGTGGAAACGATCAAACATTCGGAGATATTTATGCATGTGGATTTTTTTTCATGAAATTATTTCCAGGTGGTTGAAGTAATTGGGTATGGCGGAGGACCCTCAGGGACCTCTGATGACGAGGATGACTCCCCTCCGGATCCACTGGACTCGGCCTCCGTAGCTGAAGTACTGGATAAGAACGCAACGACAAATGAAGAGAAAGAGCTTCACCGCATCACGCAAAAGAACACCAACTTCAACTCGATCAAGACAAACCTTTTGGGAACAACATGCATCGAAATAGGACCCATTGTCGGTTGCACTGGTGAGTCTGC
Organism: Troglopedetes dispersus; assembly: GCA_027744215.1. Lineage (NCBI taxonomy): Eukaryota > Metazoa > Arthropoda > Collembola > Entomobryomorpha > Paronellidae > Troglopedetes > Troglopedetes dispersus. Next base: position 53,607 of record JAHZNF010002191.1, read on the forward strand.
TAATTACTTATATTTAACAAGCTATGTAGCCATACATAGATACGTAGCAGTAGACAATAGATTATTATCCCTTTATACTGGGTACCTTATATTGTATTTATCTTATATATTCCATTCAAGGCGGAAAGTCCATGGAAGGCTCCTCCAAACCTCTCGTCTCCATTGGCACATTCGAGACGAGGAAGGAGCCTCTTCGAATCCACAAGAAAATCAGTGAAGACTCCGCGGACGACGAACTGAACGAAAAGACTGTGGAAAAGCACCGAAAGTTCATCCCGAGAAGTAGTAGCGGCGGAGGTGGGGCCCCAACTTCAAACACAACAGCAGGAAAGTCTCTCTTATCGTCAGCCTCATCAAGTAAAATTACCTCCTCATCAAACCCGAACAATGGGAGTAATCAGTCCGGTAGCGCGAAAGAATTAGATACTAAACAGCAACAAACAGCGGCATCATCTTCAGCGAAAAGCAGTACGAAAACCACAACCCTATCTTCCCCGTCGTCTTCAACCAATTTGACTAATTCATCGACCACAATAGCTTCAATTACTAATAAGATGTCTCCCTCGACTGTCAAGCCGTCAAGCTCTATTTCTGGTAACAACAAAAGTGCTTCGACAACCACCACGTCGTTGTCGTTCGATAGCAGTAATAGAGGAAGTGGGTCATCAACAATCTCAACAACGCCAACTGCAACGACAATTGAGGTTAACCCGGAACCAACCTCTTCTGCACAAAATGTCATAAAAAGCTTAAAAGAGAGTAGTGTTGCAGCAGGAGAGGCTTCAAGAAGTAAAACCAGCAGTATTCATAGCGCAAGTACCGTTACGTCAAGTCGCATCATTTCATCCAGCAACAGTGCCACTTCTGCCAAGTGGAGTACGAATCATCCCAGTGGTGGTGGCAATAATAACGATGCTCCCACTTTGAGAACCAAACCGGTCCTCAAAAGAATTCAGCAACAAAAGACACTTTCTGACTCATCCTCAACGACGGAAAGCTACACCGTGAATCAGGCCATGATTGAGGCGAGCAAGCAGAACCTGGTGGGGACAAATAATCCGGCTAATTTAAATGGTGGTCGTAACAATTTAATTATTCTGACAAACGGAGACAAAGGGAGTAATCATAAAGTGAGCAGTACAATTGGGAGTTGTGGCAGCAGTATAGCAACGAAAAGGAGCTCATTTCTGCGAGACATCATTGTGGACTCCTCAGCGAGCACGACATCTTCAACAACGGGAGCAGCAGTGACAATAGACACGGCACCAGGAGGGATTGAACTTCGCAACCAATCTGGTTCTACGCCACCGGGTGGTGGTGGTGTTCAAGTGATCTGCAGGAACAATAACAGCATTGTCAGTCACCACGAACAGGATTCGCTGATGAAGTCTGAGCTGAAAGTGGATCTGAAGCCATCTGTGAACAATGGGAAATTAAGTCATCCCCCCTTCGGTGAGTGTTTGAGTAATGGAACTGATGAGTCGTCGGAATT
>JAHZNF010002192.1:0-13020 GCA_027744215.1 Troglopedetes dispersus
CTCAACTTTTTTTTTCTTTATTTCCTTGAAATTGTTCGTCGAACAAAAATTAAAAGTCTCTCTCTCGATTTTGTGTAATACACAAAAAAAAGTTTCTCGAGTGTATGATTCGTTTCCTTCATGATCGGTGGTTATATACCCACACACCTTTTTTGGAGGAAAAGGAAACGGACATACACGTAAGGATTTTTCGCGACGACGACGACGAAAGTGATGATGAATAAAAAACGAACATGTCGGGTTTCATTAATTTATTTTTAAAAGATAATTTTCTATCTTGTTCGAGCGACACACGCGAGCAGAGGATATATGCTGCTGTAGAGAGAGAGAGAAAAAAAACGTGGATGTCCTGTGTCCATGGTTGGGTGCGCTTAACATGTTACTCGGTTCCACGGTCCAGTCGTCTCAAAAGCATGTTACAATTCTTGAGGTGTGTGTTATGCGCAAGGATGTATGGTCGAAGGACCCTAGTTTGGTGCTTACAAGAACATTGTAAAAAAAAATTGAATGAATTGGAGAAGAATTTAATGTGCGCGGGTGAGTCATCGGATGTGGAGTATCCGGAATGAAGAAGGAATGTCATTCATTCTCTGGCACAGACGATTTTTTTTAAAGATCCTCCATTTTTAAAAGGTGTCTCAGGGAGAAAAAACGTAAATATATACAAAGATCAGATGAGTTTTGTTTGTAAACTTTTTCTTTGTGAAGAGTAATATGAGCCAAGCGTCTCGTGTGGTCAGCTGGAAAAGTCTACGGAAAGGTGCGTAAGAGAAATATTCTTTTGTTCTGGTAATACTAGAACCGAGAAGCAGATGGCCACCGATATATTATATCTTTTTTTTACCCTCTCTGCACCTTGAAAGAAAAATGCAAGTATAATAAAAAAAAAAGGTCGTAGCAGTGAGCATCTGCTCGCGAAAAAACAGAGTCTTGTTAAGTTGTAGGATATACGAGCGTGCCGTTTGTTTACAATTAAAAGTATATGGCAATACGGATCCTTTATTTTTTTCACACAAAAAAAAACTCACTTGCTTTGTAAACATCCTATATATTATGAGGTATTATTTTGTCTCTTTTTTTGAGTAGGTTATAAGTTGCATTGCAGATCACGAAAGTGAATAAATATTGTTCGCCTAGGTTAGTGCATGTGTGCATAAATGTATACGGAAGGTTTTTTGTTCAAAAGGAAGTTGGGGGAGTACTAATAAGGCGGTGGTGTATATAGTGGATACACACACGATTCTGAATTCATCATAAAAATTATATTTCGTACGAAAATAAAAATACACACACTCCGAGAAAAGAATACGTAACCAGCCACCCCTCAAGGGAACGTGAAATAGCGAAAAAGAAAAGAATTACAAGCGATATACAGTATTATAAAAGACCTGGAATAAAAATGCAACTTCTCGTTCCCCCACTTATTTTCTCCCCCTTTGGAACAAAAAATTATGTAGGCCAAGTTTAAGGTTCTGTATATATGTGTGTGCAGAGGAGAGACGAGGAATATAAATTCGAAGAGTAGCAAAGGGTCTTGGTACGTAAAAACTTATTAGATCCCTTTTTACGTGAAGTAAATGATCATTGAGAGAGAGTAAAAGAAGACGACCCGGATAAAAATGTTCCGTGACTCTGCAAAACCACCAAATGTGTACGATGGATAGGTATATCTATACGTACACGGATCCACAAACCCCGAAACATCTGTCCTTTTTCTGCCAAGTTTTTTTCCCTATTTTCCGGGTTGCTCGATAATAAAGAATTTTTACATGAAGGGACGACGTAGGGCAGACGACTCAAGCTACTACGACGCTTCATCGTAGAAAACGGGTATTATTATTAGCATTACGCATACTTTTTTCTTTTTCATGATAATGTGAAAAAAAATATAAAATCCCCTGAAGGGTATCTTTCTACCACTTACGACCAATCTCGAAAAATAGAGAGACCCCGAAAAAAAAGGGTCTGTACGCGGAACAAAAGAAAAAGGAATGGATGATGAGGGACACCGTCTTTTCTCTCTCTCTCTCTTTTCCTCTCCGGGTTTTAGTAGTTTTCTGTGAGTCGCAGCAGCAGAGAAAAAGGAACGAAAGAGAGCGTGTGCCTTGCACACGAGTTGGAGATGGTCGGGCAGACGGGATGAGAGAGAGAGAGAGGCGTACGGTAGATTTTTGATACAGTGTGTGTGTATGTTACAGAGATTTTTGTCGTTTCTCGTAGAAAAATATCTATCCGAAAACCTTTTTTCTCTCTCTTCTTTTGTTTGTCATCATGATTGCACGTCAGCATGATGATGATGATGATGATGAGTGAAAAAGAAAATTTTTTTATTATTTGTTCGGATATACTTTTATTTCGACCACGTATGAAAAAAAAAGACAGAAGGGTCGATTCAACTACTACTCCTCGCGCGTGCGATTGTATAAGAACGATATTTTAGAAGGAAGCAAAGAACATCTGCCAGAAAACGGAGAGAGAGAGAGAGCAGATGGACGAAAGAGAGAGAGAGAGAGAAGTGGGTTGTTTTAAAAAGAAGTATCAAGAGCGTCCGTCCTTACTATTTGGCGGGTAAAAAGAGAGCGTATGTATATGCGTTTTTATTATATTTGAGGCATGTTTAGTTAGGGGAAGCAAGTTTCTCCAAAGTTGTTGTTATTACTGATATGTGTATAGTCGCAGGTATGAGGTATTACGTATACGCAAAGCGGGTTTTGTGTGAGCTTGGATGGAACGAAATGATAAAACATGATGCGCTGTGCTATCGCAAGACAGGAGGGTAAACGGTAGGATAAGGAATGTTTAAAGAACCCGAAAAATAAAAATCGATCGATTAATTGCTTTCGTACGTGTGCTCGTAGGATCATGTATACATATCTGTTATCTATGCACATACACACACGTCCTGAAGAAACGGGTACGAGAAGGAAAAAAAAGAAGAAAGTCGCGTGTTTCGGAAGGAAGTGAGTGTTATAGTTTGAAGAAAAAGAGTCGCATCACCATTACCATCATTATCATCATCGTCAAACGCATTAACAAAACCACTTAAAGAACTTACTACGATTTCGAGATAGAGCGAGAGTTAAAAAAAAGACCGTAATCGATCGAGACCATGATGACTGGGTCTTTTGTTGATGTCATCGGAAGATTACTATGTTACTTTTTTTTGTGCGATTATTACTTACGTCATGTTCTTTTGAGAACTTGACTTAAACTCAATCGTGTGTGTAATCATGATGATAAATGTTTTAGTTTAAAATAACCATTTTTAGGTTGTCAAATTTTTTTTTTTTAAAGTGGAAAATCTTTTTCTTCTTGCAGCAGAACTTGTTTACTAACATGAATGCTATTACTTTGGATCGGTCATGTTTATGCATGTTTTATGAATGTTCGAAAAAAAGAGCTCTAGTAAAAAGAACTAAATCCTATCATTATCTTAGTGGTTAGGTAAAATATGTTTTTGTATATAAATATCGATCTTGGATAATCGTTTGTGGAGCAAGACAGTAATTTTTTTTTCTCGACAAAACCAACTCGTATTCGCGATGTTTTTAACAAAAAGCTTTTTTTGATTTTGTTTTTTTTTTCAGTGTAAAAGAATATCTGAGTATCGCGTGTCTGTGGTATTGTCTTGTTTTTTTTGGGAGTCAACTAAACAAATCGACCTAACGTGTCTGTTTGTTTAAAATATCCAGAATACCAAAAATAATCAAGAGAGCTTGTTCACGGTCTATTTAGTTTTTGGAAAAAGGCATCTCGAATTTTTACAAGCATCTGCGTGGAAAACAAGAAGTGAGCAGTTTTTTTTGTGGGTAAAGAAAAGCGAGAGAAGAAAGGATTATGGAGCACGGATACGTTTTAATTGATGTTGTTTTGTACAAGAATTTTGTATTTACACGCACCTGGGTTTTGGTTTGAAGAAGCGGTTGGTCCGTTTGGAGATGCATCTTTAAGTACATTATATCGTGAGCACGTTTACACACAAAAAAAGGGTTCAAAATGTAAGAAATGTTATGAAGCCAGGTGGACTTAAATGTTTATGACGAATGAGGTAAAAAAAGAACAAGAGTTGAGTGTTTCTTTATTGTCTATTGTCACAAGAATCACAGACACAACGGGTTTTCTGCACAAATCGTAAAAGGAACTTTATTTCGCAAAGACCAAGTAACACTACCGACTTTTCTGTGAGCGACGTGCGTCGTCCATGAGGAAAATATGTCCGCCCTTCACGAGACGATGAGATTATATTACAAGAGCAATCTCTTATTACCAAAGTACATAGATAAGAGAGAATTCTCTTTTTTTTTCAGAGACAAGAGTGAGTCCAACTCATCCCGACCCTGTGCTTAATACATCCATAATAATATGATGATTGCATATACATACACTCGCTCGTGATGACTCGACTCCAATTCTTTCTTTCGATAGATAACCACTCACGTTAACACGGACGTTTTGATAACAGATGAGAATAGTTTTTTGAGCCATTTTTTTCTCTCTGTGTGATAAAAAGCATGAGCTTTTTCGTGTAAACATGATTGTGAAGAGATGAGAATTATATATGCTCAAAAAATGATATGATATTACTTATTATTTTTTTTCGCGAAAAAAAAGACGTAATCGTGGAACGTCGTGGGGTTTAACAGATATATCATATATCAAAAATAAATTTCGCTTCCTTTTTCGCTGTAATTATGTGCTGTTTACTTGTGTTTAACAAAAAATGGTTTTGTTTGCTCAACCTCGTTTTTTTTTAAACTGGACGACTCTTATGCTCACGCGCTTGTATTTATTATCCACCTTCTTAACCAAACAACACAATAGGGTTTTTAAATATTCTTGTATGTGTGTGGTTTTTTTTTTGTAAATATAAGAATGATCATACGCCCACTTATTCTTATTCTTTTTTTGGCTCGGGTGTCGGATTCCGTTTTTTTTTTGGTTTTGTGCTGAGGCGAAAGGAAAAAAGGGGGAGTAGTACGTTAAGCAGGTGTTTTTTTGTGGTGTGGTTTCATTCAACAAAACACACACGCGCTAGATTCGTTTCTTAAAGTGAAGATGTTAAAGAACACGGAATGGGGAGAGGAAAAAAGGTTCCGACTTGGTCTCTCAAAAACACATGCGTGTTCTTTTGAGAAAATATAAGTATTCGAAGGGGAGGAAAGGACGAGTAAAAAAAAAGAAAATGAAGAAAACTGGCTGGTTGGCTGCTCTCTTTTCTTCTTCTACAAACGCATGGTGTATTTTCTTATGGTCATTCATACGCTTTTTTTTCATTCATGAGATCTTCTCGAGTGAAGACTGCTTGTGTACGCCCTTTCTTTAAGGCAACCTGTGTTCTTTTATACTCTTATTTCTTCTCTTCGTGTGTGAGTCAAAAAGTTTAATGACGCAATGGGACTAAGTAAATACGAACTTGTACGCATACTTTTCTGATGTTTCTGTAATGATGACTCTATATGTTTCACTTGTTTTACATGTGATTCATCGTTTTTTAAAAAAAGAACTCGCATGTGCCCGAATTCAATCAACAGATGTTGTGTTTATTTTTTGGAACCACGCATCATGGGAGCGAACTTGTCTCCTCATTTTCATATACGTTACATAAAAAAGAATGGAGTCGTAAGGGCTATTATAATTATAAGCCAAGAGCTTGTATGGTTTTATGTTCACACGAACAAGAACTTGACCGTGTGTGGTGCATACATACACATGCTTGTTAAGGTGTATATGTGTATATAAAAAAAATTGTCGAGTCGACGACCGCCATGCCATCAACAATCATGCTTATATGTTCAAATTCAAGTGAAGGAATTTTTAATGGGGAATTTAATCGGGTTGGCTAGTACGTTTAAAAGGCTTATTTTTTTGTTTGAGAATAAGATATGGCTTAGCGTTTGGTTTTTTTTAAAGAGCATTAATATGTTGACTTCCGGAAAGAGGGGACTAGGATGTATGTGTATATATTTTTGAGGAAGTGCCGCTTCTACCTGGATGCGGTTCAGGTAGCAAGGAGCGGAAGGGGACGAAATGATATTACACTTATGAGTCACTTTTTTTAGAGGAACTGGAAGAATCCTTTGTTGAAACGANAGGGGACGAAATGATATTACACTTATGAGTCACTTTTTTAGAGGAACTGGAAGAATCCTTTGTTGAAACGAAATACAAAAACGTAGAGAAATAAATGTGGATTCTTTTTAGTGTCTATGTCCACTCTATTGTGATCGCAGACACTTCCAAGTTTTTTTTTAAACACATAAGTTTAAGTGGAAAAGTTATGTGTGATTGTTATTCGTGTTGATCAAGTAAATAGCAAACAAAAAAAGATTTTTTTTTCGTGTGATGATGTGTGGATATAAGCAATATTTTTTAGTATGTACGTTATTACACATAAAGTAAAGGTTACTCCCGTTCAAACAGAATGATAATAATCATATATATTCGCCATCTACGTTCCAAAACAAAATCTCTGGGAGATAACCAAACATTAATAATACTGAGATTTGGATCTCTCTTCTCTGTGCCTCTCTCCTCTTTATAGTCCATATAATAATATTCACGCCTTTTTTGCGCTATTATGTGTTATGGCTACTTCTAGAATGCTTATAACGTGACGCTGCTGCTGCTGCTTCTGCTTGCTCTGGTTCAGTATCTCGAAGAGAATCTCTCTCTACATATCATTGCTGTGTGGTGGTGGTGGTCATCATCATGATGCATTATTAGTATCAAAATATGTTCCTTCCTGCGTGCTTACACTGGACAGGTACGGACGACTTTTTTTGTTTGGGCGTACGGGGAAAAAAATGATTACTATTCTTGTTTTTTTTTGTTTGGATCTTACAGGAAATGGTAGCCTCGATTACTATTAAGCTTCTGTATATACATTCCTCGTACTTTCTAAGTGATGGATTTTTTTGTAGAGATTTATTTTTTTTTAGAAATTATAGGACGAAGCGTTTTTTTTTGTTCGTTCTTTTGTTGGGGAAACAAAACTTCCTGTGTGTGTGTGGATGATGATGATGGTGATGGTGATTTTTATTTTGGATGCCTCAGACTTGATCTTACATGATGGTTGAGTATATGCACACACACACACAAGTGTTCTGTTTGAGAAGTATGTGGTAGTGACGCTGTTTTTTTTTGGATGGCGATTCGCTACTTAAAATAATCAAGGTACATATTCAACGTATGAGTTGTGACATGAAAATGAACTCAATTATATGTTGGTGGTTCTTTTTTTTATTCTACTCTGGCTTGTGAGATTGAGATCGAATCGGAATGCTATTCATGAAAAAATAAATAGATCGTGTACGGAAAAAAAAATCTAACTTGCTCACGCGAAAACGGAGTGTACGTATTCACGACAGTTTTTTTTATTTCGTATTCTCCATTCTTGTAGAATCGTACAGTGGTTCTATCTCTCAACCTTAAATATTAGGAATGAAAAGGATGGTTGGGAAAAAAAACGCGTCACTTCCTTCCTGCTTCTACAAAAAAAAAGACTCGAAATGCTTTTGATGATTTGAGGAAATTTCCTCTATTGTTGTGTGAGAGAAAAAAATATGCTGCTTTAGTTTTATAAAAATCTCTCTCTACATACATTTTTGGATGATTGCAATGGTTTAACTTATGGGTTTGCTACAAAACTAGAAAATGCTCTTTTCTTGTCTGGTTAGAATTTTTTTTTAAAACCATTTCCTCTGTATTGTTATTGGATCTGCATATGTCTCGCTCTTCTTTTTTTTACGAATGTTTGGAGAAGGGGGCGTACATTTTCGATGTGAAAGACAGTAAAAAATAATATGTGTTTGAAAGCAAGTGATCTTGTGCATGCGGATCATCTAGTGTTTATTATTACGTTCCTGTTTTGCTACGATTATGACGCCCTCTCGAGTTCTGGATCAACTAGAGGTAAGTAAAAATGATATATGTGTTTGAAAGCAAGTGATCTTGTGCATGCGGATCATCTAGTGTTTATTATTACGTTCCTGTTTTGCTACGATTATGACGCCCTCTCGAGTTCTGGATCAACTAGAGCTATATAGGATCCATATTTATTTTTTGCGAAAACACATTCACGGTGAACCGTACCATCTTGTACGGGTAATTGAAATGCAAATACGTTTGAGTTTTACGAGAGTGTGTGTTCCCTGATGTGTGTGTGTTTTCTGAGAATCCTGTCTTATCTGTACCGTGATAATAAAGTGGAAAAGTTTTTTTTTATTTTCAAAAGCTATCGTGTATACATGCTCTTTTTCTTGTCATCGCAAAAATTTTTATAATTTAATCAGGTTGTTCTCTGGTGTGACAGGTACGTGTAAGTCGGTGTCACTCTTCTGAACATGACCATGTTATCGTAATCATATATCCGCTCTTCATTCCTTAAATTATTTATCTATACTCAATCTCTCTGCTCTTATTCACTTGACGTTTTATTTTTTCGCGAACACGAAGCAATCTCCAGAGAACGAGCAGAAGAGGATCTCTGCATGTGTGTACTGATATGATGTAGATATTTATATGACTTTGCACCTACTCTATCGTGTGTGTCTCACGTCTCTGGACTATTATAAAGGAATGAGCGAGAGATAGAAACGAATCCGTACTACAGTTTGGGTGTATAACATTTTACACTTGCAAGACATCATGTTCGTAACATGGCTTGTGCTCCAAACAACCGTCGTCGTGGTGTGTGGTATACATAAGTAGCAAAAAAATAAAAATAATAATAAATATCCCTGACGAGGTAGAGACGTATGAGCTTTTATTAGTTAAGATCCAACAATACTTTAAACTGGAGCAAGTGGGTTTTTTTTCTCGCTCTTTCAAGTGTGCGTATAATGTTCTCTCTCTCTCTCTCGTCATCACATAGGATGTACGTATAATGATATTTTTTATTTCGTTTCGTGCTCCTTATCTCTCGCTTTGAATACTTCTCTCTTGCTCTCTCGCTCTTTTTGTTAAAACCACGTAAGATTACGGATAACTTTTATATATTTTTTTTTCGCAACGGGGATACGGAATATTATCGTATATTGCTTCTTCTCAAGGTGACATTATTTGTGTGACGTGTGAGTGGTTTAGAGAGAGAAATCTGTCTACCTATCTATCTCTTTCGGGATAACAAACAAGAACTCTTTTTTTTCTGGGTATTATGAATGTTGGAAGTTTTTTTTTTGATCGTGAGTGATGATGATGTAAGGCATTGTGGTTGGTCTTTCTACATGTCTTTTTTTTTGTTCTGATGCATAAATGAGTTTTTTTTTTCAAAGTAACCTTGTTTTGTTATAAACGAAATTCTTATGTATTCGCGTTTAATAGAACATGAAGTTTAGAGGAAAAAATTACGTACGTAATACGCGTGTTCTAGATTGGGAATGTGAGATATTGTAGTCTCTGTTCTTGCTCGTTGATTATCGTAGACGAAAATGTTATGGTTGTGTAAAGAATTTATTAACGCGTTAAAAAAACGCAGGTGTGACATATCTCAGGTGAAGAGAGATAATTCCTTGCGAAAAATTATTAATGGGATTTTGATGATAAATAATGTGTACAGAAAATTTGGGACTAGCAATATTGAAAATTTTAAAAGTAGTGATGAGATTTCAGTCAGTTTGCTATTTTCACTGCATTTTTATGGCTTTGTTCATTGGTTTGTGATTTGGTTTTCAAGAGATCAGATCTTTATCATTGAATCGAATGAAAAGAACGTGAATATTAAGAATGAACAGTTCGGAAAATTAATGCGGATTTTGAGAAAATGCGAATAGTAACGCTTGAATTGAGGTTTTAAAAAAAGATGATCCTTTACACCAGCATGATTTTTGGAACAAAATTCGTTGTGAGTTTCAGGTATCTTTGGAAACTTTCTTTGAAGAAACGGCTGAGCCTTTTTTTAGAGAAATGCGGATTGGGTAACATCTAACTGTTGATGGGTAAATAACTTTTACGAACCACTGGTCACACATGTTGTTTTGTACCACAAATTCAAACAACTTACGATCGGTTGCAGTGTTTACATTGTTTCTTACAAGGTTATGTATGAGATTTTTTTACGGGGTTACCACTTTCAAAGAAATATTTTATTCCTTATTTAATAAGCAAATGAGTTTTGTAATTGAACGTACCGGTTTAAGTAGGAGCCTGGGCGTTATCGACTGTGTGTTTGTGTGTGTGGATGTTTATATATACTTGGTTGGTCACTCACACACAGGTCCTCCGCTCGCTTCTCTTCTCACACTTCTTCAAAAAAGCAGAGTCGCGTGAAACTTTCCCTATCGTAATTAGTTTACAACATTTTTTTGTTTCGTGGAAAAAAAATTATCGAACGTTTGACTAATCAAAGAAATATTTCTGATGTTTCGTAAACAAACAAGATTCTTGGCAAGAAAACCAAACGATTTTCGTCTGTACAGTCTCAAATTCCCCCCTTTCCGCTGTCCCGACTTTCTTAAATGTGGTGGAGCGACTCGAGACCAGTAAGAAAGCTGTTTCTCGTTAAGAACGGGTTTTTGGTTGATGAGAAAGGGTGTATGGTATAAATACAAAGTGATGTTGGTGGTAGGGAAAAATTGTATACATCACACCCTAAAAGTTCTGTCTCTCTCTCTGTGTATGCGTCTCGTTCGTCCGGCAGTCGTAGACAAACTCCTCAAGTTTGAGGAAATCCTCTGGAGAAAATGGAAGGAAAGAAAAAGTTTTTTTTTCTGAGGGAAAGAGAGAGAAAGAGAGAGAGAGAAAACTCGCTACACTCTCACTCTCTTGGAAAGTACATGCATACATACATTATCAAAGCATGATATCACAGAACGACGGTGAGGACAACAACTATGGAGAGAGGCGACGAGGAAGCACTAGGATCTACCCATTATATATACAGACTTTTCCCTCTTTTCTCCATAATATTTTCGGGGTTTTCGGGTTGCNTACATTATCAAAGCATGATATCACAGAACGACGATGAGGACAACAACTATGGAGAGAGGCGACGAGGAAGCACTAGGATCTACCCATTATATATACCGACTTTTCCCTCTTTTCTCCATAATATTTTCGGGGTTTTCGGGTTGCCTTTGCTTGTGCTCCGTTTTTTTTTATTCTTCTTTCTTTCTCTCTCTTTGGGTAGGAGCAGGAGGACAAGGCGGTCGTGTGTATGTGGCAGCAGTTTTGTACTGTGGGTTGGTTATAACGTGGACGTAATATTACTTAAATCTGTACTAACATGTATATGAGCGCTATATAATGCTGTAGCTTCTATGACTTCTCTCGTTGTCTTGAAAGAACCGTGTATGCATAACATTATGTTCAAGTATCGCGTAATAAGAAAAGAAGCGATGAGTCGGGTGTGTGTGCATGTTTTTTTTATTCGGGGCGGGATGGTTTTTGTACGTAACGTCGGTTCGTTATTTTTTTTGTTTCACGTAACCCAACATGAAGTTATAGACTTGGAGACTTAAAATATCCGTAACTTAACGTCCGCAGTAAAGTACCCCGTTCTTATCTGTATTTTTTTGTTCTCTCTCTCTCTCTCGTACGGACATGATCATCATGGAAGATGCGTATATTGGACAATCTTTTTCTTGTTTCCAAAACTCGGAGGATTGCCGGACAGTGGCGAGTGTAAGGAACTTTCCCAGTGGTACGTGTGGATGGAACATTATAAAAATCTATCTATATGATCGTCACAATATACACGTCTTGTCCAGTTTCATTTGTACATATTTTTTTCCCGTAAAATTGTACAAGTTCATAAGATTTGTTCTTCTTTGTGAAAAGCAGAAATAGCCATCCGGTTATATGGGTTTCGTTCTCTCTCTCTCTGAACATCTCGAAAGAACGTATGATTAAAAAGAACACAAACACACCCACGCCCTTTTTTTATTGCGAGAACGAGCGAGGGAGCTAGATAGAGAGAACTTAAGTAGGTCGACACTTCTTATCTTTTTGTATACTATCGTGCATTTAATATCTTGTTCGTAGGATCCGGAGAGTGTTATCGAGTTTTATTTTTGTGTAAACAGAGAAAAAAAACACGAGAGATAAAGATATATATGTATTAAAACAGAGAAAAAAAACACGAGAGATAAAGATATATAATGTATTATACGGCGCGACCTCGATTACACACATGGGTTTCTTTGATATTGGCTCGTTTGATTATTGACACAAGAATTTTTTTTTTGTACAATAAATGTGTGTCGCGTTAATAAATGGCGAGGGAGTCTTTTTTTGAGGGGATGTGGAAAATTTTATTTTTGGGACGTAATAAGAAAGTGTATTTAATTTCGGATTTGCGCATATGAAGGAGAAGTTAGTAAAAACCTCCTTCTTGCTACACTCCTTCCAAGGAGCTTTTTCCGTTTTCTTTGTAAACGGAAACGAGTGGTTATGTGGCGGAGTAAATGTTCCGTTTGCGCAAGCGGCGTCTTGCAAGAAACCCGAGTTTCTTGGCCAATCGTAGCGTTCGTGTTTTATGGTTCGTGTGTTGTTCCCAATCCGGGAGGGCCATATCGCTTGTGCTCCTCAACGTATATATTCTTGTTTCTTACAAGACGCTCTTGCTTGTGTGTTACTACGAACCTACTCGGTCTTCTAAGCAAACTTGGTATAATATGTGCATATACGTACTACTACCGCTCATGCGAAAAATAAAGTTTCTGCTGTGTTTGAGCTTAGCGGAAGCAAGCGAACGTAGCTAAAGGTTTTTTTTTGCGTTTGCTTGTGATACTTCTCATCGCGTCGCGCTTCGTATAACACAACTACGTAGTCCAGAGAGAAGAAGAAGAAAAAAAAAATAAACGAGCATCCATACTCACACGATTATTCTTTCCAAGAACCCCGTGTGCTACAACCAAGTGTCTTGTATTTTTTTTACCATGCATATGTATATTCTGCATGTTCGTTCGTATGTAAGATTGGAGAGAAACCTCAAGTCGACACAAAAAAAAACTTGTACGTTTACGTTATATGGGGTTTTTGAGAGTAAGGCGAAGACGACGACGATGACGACGACGACGAGAG